>JANRGW010049819.1:0-52796 GCA_024733675.1 Psilopsiagon aymara | reverse complement strand
AAAACCCCAAAAAAACACAAAAAAGGCCACTCATTTTTCCCAGCCTGCTAATTTAATCTGAAATCAGAGCTGAGTTCTTGCCATACTCTCTAGCAGTACAGCTTTTTGAATAACCTCCAGTTGTAGTTATGCCTGTAATCACTGAATCACAGAATTATTTTGGTTGGAAGAGACCTTTAAGATCATTGTGCCAGCTGTAAACCTAACACTGCCAAGTCCACCACTAAGTGCCTCATCTACACACTCATGTTATCTCACTTCTTTACAGCTGAATCTCAGCTGCCCTGCAGACTACATGGGAAGAAAGCAAAATAATGAAAATCGAGTGGACTGCAAAGCTTGGTGTTATTTTAATTTACATCACACTGCATAGGCCATCATGGTGTTTGCAATGATAACACTATATCAATTAGTAAAGGAACTACTTGTTTAATTATGAATATCTCTTGGGGAAAGACCCCCTTCAACCTTAAGTTCCGGACAAGCTGAATTTTGCTTTCAATTATCAGTATATCATCTCAGATAAACAAGGAGTTATAACAACACACCTGGTCTTCCATCTGCACCAGCAATACCTCTGTTCCCTTTTTGACCAGTAATTGCCATGCCTGTTGAGCCTTGAAATCCAGGTAACCCCACTAAGCCAGGAGGTCCAACAGGTCCTTGATCACCCTGGTGACCTTTCATACCTGGTGGCCCAGGAAAACCAGGCAGTCCCATGTCCCCTTTGATTCCTGCAAAGAATAAGTATTACCTTTGGGGAGAGCTGTCATGATGGTGTGACAACACACAGTATTTACTGTACCGCAAAAGGTGGAATTCAGCCTTTGGTTTTAATATGGAGAAGTCCTCAAAGCCACCCTGCTACTGTAAGGCAAAATGGTTGAGAAGACAGGACTCACAGCAACGTAGTAGCACACACCACTCTGTTTTCTCACAAAAAAACCCCCTCCACTTCAGAGATTGCTCCTACAAAGGAACTAACTTGGGAGGAAGGTAGAAAGACCACAGCAGGGAATATTTCTTGATGAATATCTAGTATTTCTTGAAGTAGAAGAAATGCTTCTTTGAACTTCAGAACTGGCAAATCCTTTTAAACTATATTTTAATTAAAAGCATCAATATGACTACCCCAAAATAAGAGACTACTAGAAAAGGATATTTTTGTAAGGCTGATCTTCAAGTGCAAAATCTATATATGGAGGATATGAAGAGTGATTTTATTTTTTAAGCAAATGAATGCAATTCTACTAGTACTAGAAACACATGCAAAACGTAAACGAGGAGAAGAGTCCCCTCAACTTTCACCAATATAAAAAGAAAGATGAACAAATTTAAATTGCAATTGCTGCAGTTTTCTTATAGTATGCTTAGTAATCAGCATAATCTGTTTTCATTAGAACATCTGTTAATGAAATTATATATCAAAATAAAATTTCAAAAGCTCTGGAATGTGTCACATTTACAAAACCATAGAAGTTTGTTTCTTTATTTCTCTTTTACATTTGTCTTTTAACTTCACTTGCAAGAACTTTTGCGCTTAGTGTATAGCACCAAATCATTGATCAGAAGCACAGAATTACTCTTGGTTTCCTCTGACACTTTTAGCGCCATTCCAAACATCCAAAAGCAGGAGGTAGCTTAAAGATGATGATGATGATGATGATTCTGGTATGTGAAAGTTACGCTTTTGATTTCTGCAAAGACAACTTACCTCTCCGACCAGGAATACCTCGAAGGCCAGGGATTCCTCTCCCTGGTGCTCCTATAAAATATTAGGTCATGTTATGCTCAAAGTCCTGAATAATTGTTAGAAAGCATCATAGTTACCTAATATTTTACACACTTCTTCAGAATTCACTGCGTCAAGATGTAGATTTTAGTTATAGTTAAAATATAATTTAAATTATTACTTCCATTTCTTCTATCCAGAAATACAAATTAAATGTTTTTCTTTAGAGTAGAAACTCTTTTTAGTCAATCATATTTGATGTATATTCTGCAAAAATAAGCTTTGTCTGTTTTCAGAGAAAAAAAACAGAAGTCTGCATTTGAGTTAGTCACCAAGAAAAATAGAAGAAATGTAAATACTAAAAAAGAAAATATGTTAACAGTGATTACTTCACACATACTATGTATTATGCCTGCCTTCTCAGTGCCCTCTTTATACTAATATGGAAGCATTATCACTGTAAAATATGAAAACACTTTCTGTCAGAATTCAGTAGAGGACTAGATCTATCTGTAGACATTCATGACATCAGGAGTGACATTTAAATGAAGGAATGAAAGAGTTTACTATCCAAGGGCTAGGTCATGGAAACCTTCACCATTCAGGTAAGTGAACACCGTGATGCCTTTTATCTTATTTCCATGTAAGAGAGGAGACTCCTTTAAAAGGATTTTGGTTCTTTTCTTTCAGATTCAACATGTAAGTACCGTTAACAGCAATCCTTTGGCTCTTGCAGACATTAACATTTTTAGGTGATGTTATGATAAATTGCATAATAGAGCAGTGTCATATGCATTTGGGTTGTTGACATCATATACAAGAAGTTCATAGAAAAAAAACCCCCGTGAATTATGTGAAAGTGAAAACCCTTCTACTTATAAACTCATCTTTGACTCCACAGAAGCTCCGTATTAATCCTTCTCAACTAATCCTTGTCAGTGTAACTAGGGAAAAAAACAACTGTAAACCAGAATGAAAGTATTTTACTGGTGTTACCTGGTTCTCCCTTTACTCCTGGGGGACCAGGCATACCATCCTGACCTTGATTACCTCTTTCACCAACAGGTCCATGTTTTCCAGGCTCTCCAATGGCACCTGTGAATTACAATGGGTCACAATATCATTTTCACTACTATTATTTTGCATTTCAAAGAGAGAAGATATGAGTCCCCTTTATTAAAATTTAGTTAGTTCAGCTACTTCAAATAGATATAACTGTGTTGGTATTTAAACATTTGTAAAGAGTAGCACGTAATTTTTATTGAACTCACTGGACTTAAATGGATTTAATACCCCTGCTATTTCCACAGGCAATAGCTTTGTCTTTCAGAGACATTTCAGGACCCTTCCTTTGATTTAACCCACTGTTGCATCAATAAACTGCATTGTTTCGGTAGCCAATCGCCACTATCAGTGAACCCGGACCAGTAGAGGTTCAATAGTGAACACGGTCGGACTGGTAGTTGCAGCTGATTGGACTGGACAGTGTGGTGAACTATGGGCGAATCCAGACCAGTAGAAGTTTGATATAGCGAATGCGACTGGACTGGTAGTTGCATATTGGAGCTGTTCCCAGCCCCTCTAATAAAGCAAGGAGGTTTATTTTCTCCCCTTTAACACAACATCACCCTGACTGGAATCTATAGAGGCAGTGTGGTTTCTCTCCCCAGCCTGATTACAAACTGAAGTTTTTCTAAACAGGAAGCAGATTCTGATGTTTGCTAACTCTGTTGGTAAATCAATACAAGTTCACTAAAGTCTACAAAACCACAATATTATAATTCTGATTCAGATCTCCAAATGTAAGAGCATCCAATATTCTTTTTGAAGACAATGACTTGCACTCACTTTGTTAAAATCTGTGTTGCATAACTCTCTGTTGCATTTTACACACTCCCCCTTAGGTATATTTTGAATGGTTTAAACTTTTCTTTTGTTTTAAGAACCAACTACAACTCTGTCCCCTCTTTCCATTTCATTTTGTTCTTCTCCTCATCTAGCTACACCTTCGTTTAATATTCTCTTCTAGGAGGTAGAACAAGCCTTTCTTACATTTGTGTGGCTATCACATCTTGAGACCACCAGATTAAAAAAATAAATAAATAAAAAAGGAGATGGGGGTTATAATAGTGAAATAAAATTAAAACCTGTTGCCTCAGCTGAACTGGTAACATTGAAAACAGTCTGCTGAAGACCTTCGCTGGAGCCAGAGAAGGTAAACAAAGCCTTGAACTAGCATAAACAGAGGCTGCAACTGCATCACTGAAGCTCTAAAAAGCTCAGAAGAACAAGAACATCAACTGCCTCATTCCAAAGAAAATAAAAAACCAGGGGGCAGTGAGTTGGGAGAGATGCACTACACCATACCTGGAGGCCCTGTAACGCCCTGTTGACCTGGGCGGCCCTGCCGTCCTTTAACACCAGTATTTCCAGAAGGTCCAAGCTTTCCTGTAAGAAGAGTGTGAGAGAGGAGAAGCAGGCATTATTACTAGATCCAGATTCAGTCTGAGAACTTTGCTATCATTTCTGCTTCAGACAGCTGCAAAAGATCTCTAGCTGATGTAAGGTAGAGTGGCTTCACCCTATGATTACAAAGGAGCTGTTAAAGTTTACATCAGTTGAATATAAATATGCCAATGCACGGGCACCTTGTGTAGTTTACTGACAAATTATCTTCTTTTAAAGGTATGTTAACATCTCAGCACCCTGACAAAACAAAACATACCTGGGATTCCTGCACCTCCAGTTTCCCCTCTGATCCCATGTGGTCCTGGTATTCCTTTATGTCCTGGATGACCTTGGGATCCTTTTTCTCCTTTGCTGCCCAAAACTCCTGGGGGGCCTGGATTCCCCTGAGAAACAACAGTTGCACATGAACAGGTAAAGAATCATATTACATTAAATACATCAGATTCTATATTTGAACAATAGAAAAAATCATACGTAATTTTACAGGTTAACTATGTGTAATCATAGTTCACTATGATTTTCAGACAAAAATCAAAGTAGACTAACATGAAGCCTTCTCAAAATACCACTGATCTTTTAAACACAGCTAAAAGATTTTTAATCTGTACAAACCAACTTCAATCTTTAGATGTTTCCAGTGGCACACAGACTTCCCTTCAATTTTATTTTAACAGCTCCTCTTTGACCCAAATAGGCATTCCTTATATGATATGCAGCTACACAAAATACTGAAATGCATGTTTTTCCTTAATTCCTACTGATTTTCATGACAGTTATATTGTCTACCCAGTTAATACAGAAAATAAACAGCTAATTTAGACAGATTACAGGAGTTACAGTTTACAACCTCAGCCACGTACTTCAGATAAATTCATATGTAAAATGACTCCTAGTTGTTAACCAGAATATGTGGAGTAAAACCGTAATCAATTGACCTAAAAAAAGTTGTGGGTTTTTTTTGCAACATATACTGGAAAGAAGAAAAAAAACAATTCATTTTAGGTAATGATATTACTAGTCTGTCAAAACCCAATAGTACAATTTTAGATTACAAAACTTTAGTACTTGCTAAGATTATGTTTTTCTATATTATTTAATGTACAAATATTTCTACTGCTGACTGTTTAAGTCCAAGTCCTTATTCTTACTGGGTTAGCAGCTTTTACGTAAACAAAGTTATTTGTAAACATGGACCATCTTGCAAATGCAAAATTCTTGCACCAAGAGAAAAATGAAATACAGAAAACTCAAAAAAAATCTCACAAGGAATGACACAACAGAATTTTCATATTCCTTATCACTAACAAATCATCTACTTCTGGGAGTTCTGCAGCTCTTGCTTACATGTTGTTCTGTTTCTAAAATTAAAGACTCTGCTTATTGCCTAATTATGACAATGTTTCCATTGCCTTTATACCTTTGGACCAGGTTCTCCTGGAGGCCCAGCAGATGGGTACCCGGGATCTCCTTTGTCACCTGTAAACCCATCACAGCCTGGTGGACCGGGGTCTCCTGATGGTCCTGGAAAGCCTGGAGATCCTTTCTGTCCTTTTGAACCTGGAAAAATAGATATTGACACCATTCTTAAAAGGATCATAACTGCATACCACATCTTGTGTTTAGTGGTATTATTTCTTCATTAAAGTAATCTACATAGCCAGAGGTTTTATTTCTAAACACATTTAAAAGAGGTTCTTGCATGTAATAATATATACATTAAAGTAGTTATATTTCATTTACAGAGGGGGACAGGTGCACTCTGCTAGTCAAGCAAATGCTGGGGTGGTAAGATTATAGGTACTGCAAAGAATAAACACTAGTTTGTATAGCACTTTTACAGTAACTGCTCAGATCTTTGCAAATGCTTCTATACAGCTCTATGAATTTGCAGTAGAGACTGACAGAAAATGACCTGGAAATCCCACGTCCCCTTTGTTTCCTGGTGCACCTGGGAATCCTGGTTCTCCAGTAATCCCTGGAAGACCCATAAATCCTTTGACACCTGCAAGGTGAAAAAAAAAGTGTCTTCTTCACATGTTTGCTTCAGACACTGCCTGGGTGGCAGAGCTTTCATGAGTAGAGAATCCTCTACTTCAGACCTTGTGATGTTATTATTTCATAAATCAACATGCAGCCTTTTACCCCCAGGCACAGATAAAATTATCATTATCATTGTCAGAAAGTCAAGGAAATAACAAGCACCTTTTGTATCAGCACTAAAACTAAGGATTGTGACCACAGCACTTAGGTGCAGCAATAAAAACATACTTTTGCAAATTTTGATCAAGATCATGAATTTGTATTTATGCAGTGGACCCTCCTTTCATTGTCCCCATGAGTTCAGCCTGGTTCCTGGGCATGTCACAATCACATTATTATATTATTAACCACATTACTCATTATGCACTTCTTGTGACTAATGTACTCCTGAGCTTTTTCTTATATGGTTTAGGCACCTTTCCCTCCACTCACTCATCTTTAGCTTAATTTAGCAAAATTAGCTTTCAGTTTAATGACTACAAGATCTAGTTGCATTTGGAATGTCCACATGTATAAATTCCAGGGTACTACACATGCCTGAACATTTAGGCAGGTGAGGTGTTATTTATTATTCCATTAAAAGTTAAGGACTAGTGGAGCATTTTACCTGCGCTGGCTACATTGCAATCACTCCGAAGGCTGTTACTGACAGAGTATAGCAGTAATACTATAATGTCATATAGCATGGATAATTGCCATCGTGAAAAGAGCCATTCTGACTACAAGTTTAAATTATTCCTAGTTGTCACTATTTTTATGTATTATATAGTGTCATATAGTTTTCTAGGAAGAAGTTATCTCAAAGAATCTAAAATATAGAATACAGAGAAGTAAAAATGTTTTATTAGTATTAATTTGAGAAAACAGATGCATTGTCTCTCAAGGATCAACATGTATCATTATGTGTGAGGCTATGGTAATGGCAGAGCAAACCTTGGTGAAATAACTTAGGTAGGTTTATAATTTATGGAGGTACTTTTTAAACCTGCCTGTCACTGAGCATCTGGTGATGTTCAAAATAATGTTCTGGTAACTTTCAAAACATAAGCCCAACATCCAGGCTTTGAAAAGGGAAATAAAATCCACCTAGGGAAAAAAAAAAAAAAAAAGCTTCTAAAATATTTTTGTGCACAATTGTAATATTCCTATTTTAGAATTCTTACTTTTATTTGCAATATTGGGAAGCTCAACTTCACTTTTATAAACACCAGTTTTTACACTGGACTTATCAGCTTTTAGATTTTGAAGCCTTCATTATTCCGGATTTAATAGTACTTTCTATTTTTCATCCCAAAAAATGGTCTCTATTTGGAACAAAACAAAGAATTATTTGGGGGTTCCTGCTATGACTTTCAAATAGCAGCTTTTGAAATTTGCTGGTTTAGAATTCTCAGAAAAGTTTCAGAGTTAATAGAGATAATGTAGTGCTGCTGCTGGAGCCGAGTTATGTTCTAAGCACTGAGATAATATTATTTTTACTATCCATGTGATACTGTAATTTTCAATATACATATTCCATACCTGGTAGGCCAGGTATTCCTTCAGATCCATCAAGACCTGGGGGGCCCTGCATGCCAGCGTCTCCTTTTTCTCCTTTTAGACCCATTCTTCCATGAACTCCTAAAACGAAGTTTCATTTTAAAAACTATTACAAAGTAACATCTTAGAATACAAAGTTTTATACAATTTAACGTACTGCAACTCTTAGAGCTAATTAGGTAGAACATAGGATTTTCACTCTGTGAATACACATAAGCAAGGCACAAGCTCATAGTTAATGCCTCTATATTTTTCATATGGAGACAAAAGGAATTTTTCTGAGAGCTTATATAGGAAAATGTGTGCATAAAAGACCACACAACGTTAGTTCAACAAGTATGACTCCTAAACAGGGAGTCTATATTAGTATTGCAAACAATATTTTACAATATTGTAAACAATATTCTTCTGACAATCAAGTATTTCTGAGCAGACTCAACTTCTTTAAATCCAGCATCTAGCTGGTAAGCACACCCATTTCCGTGCTCATGGGCTACTAAATGTATAAATACTTGAATGTATAGTGTATGTATATAAGCCTCCTAGTACTACTGACATATTATTACTGATTTAACGTTACAATAGGAGGTTCTCAAGGAATATGGACTCGTTGAAGTGAAAATGAATATTCAGTGTATTATTGAACTACCCCATAAATAAAAAGGCAGTTACAGCGTTCAGTAATAATTATTTCAAAGCCATGCGAATAGTCTCAGTAGTACAGTCAGTTTCTTCTACGCTGTAGAGTCCGCTGAAACGGCAACATAGGTGGCAACCCCAACTAGTTTTGAATAACAGAACAATGAATGTGTACCTTTTAAACCTCGTACTCCTTTATTCCCAATATCAACCAAGGTCTCAGATGGTCCAGGAAAACCTTTATCACCTTGTTCACCTTTTGTTCCAAGAAATCCTTTTCTTCCCTTTAGTCCTGGGAAGCCAGAAGAACCTACAAGAAAATATAATTAAATTTTCTAAAGAAACCTGGCTAGATGCTAAATAAGTGAAGCAATGAAACTCCTGTCTTCAAGGGCAGCTACATTTGTAAATATACATCCTCAGTGTATGTTCCAATTACTCCAGGGACTGGGGCAATTAAGAAGACTGAACAAGCTTATTAATTACTCCGATCATCAATAAAACATCTACAAGCATAGATTATGGCAAGAAACTGCAATTATTTCTTATACGGAATATATGTATAATCTTATATCTGTTGAATAGATAATACTGATATTTGATGAATGGGAAGCAAAAAAAAATAGAGCAAAAAAGCTTTCTGCTCTTTGTCAAATTACCAGCCATTTTTACAAATACCAAAGAAATAGAAAAGGTGGCAATTCAAAAGTGCTAAAAAAAAATACATAATGCAGTAATTCAGCCTGTAGACTGCATCTCTACAGAAGCCAAAGCCTTACCAAGACTCAGAAATTCTAGGATGACACAGGTACAAGCATGAAAACATACATCAGGAAGGATCACAAGACTAAATTTTGCATGGAAGTTTCTACAATCTAAATAATAATGAAGGCAAATATTATGGCCACTTGCCTCTGGTACCCGGGTTGCCTGGTCTTCCAATAATGCCAGGGGGTCCAGGAATTCCTAACAGGCCCATCATGCCTGCCTCTCCCCTTACACCTGTGGAATTGAAGCAACAACAACATATTTGCTAGTATTTGATCAGTGAAACAGAACATTACTTCAGAAAACTACACATCTGCCTAACATTTAAATGTTTAATTGCTTATATTTTCTCATATATATTGATCTCTGTAGGATGCTGTCCAAGCCAGCTTTCCACTCTTTAACCACATGAACAGCATTTACACGCACAGTAAACTCCAGATTACCTTAGATTAGTAGCTGGAAGTTTCTATCAATGAATGAAATAACTGTTAGGGAGGATAATGTATCTGAGATACCCACACAGGGATGAGAGATCTGTTATGGGTAGCATGGGAAAAACATTCTTTTCTGGCTCAGGAGTTGAAGACCAGATAGAACATGACAACTCCCCTCAAATGACATCAGAAGTATCAGCTTGCATAACTGAGTCAAGTGATATGTGTTTATCATTTGGTTTATAGTTTGTATATGTAAAAAATTATGTACCATCTCCTCCCCACGGAATAATGAAGGAATTGATACTAATGAAAAATCTGTGAGAGTTAGGGAGCATTACATAACAGATTTCATTCTACAAATCAAATTTGAGCACATATCTGAAAAACAAACAAACCAACCATCCGCTACAGGGATTACCTACGTTACTTAAAGTTAGCTCTAACTGAGATGACAGGGTTTGATCTGACTCAACTCTGTCAGACTCAAGATCTGAACTTTCTTTTTAAGAAAAAAAAAGACAGCATTAACAAGCTATTTGTTAATAGGGATGCTATATGTTAAAAGGGATGCTAAGAAAGAACTAAATACCCTTCCATTATGCTGGGAGTTGCTTTGAATGTCAACTATTTATTTCCTACTGCAAGGACATTACTGTACAAAACCCCTCTATTCTCAGAAGGTACCTCTCTATTCTCAGAAGTCTTACAGAAAAATCAGTACTGTGCCATAACAGCTTCAAGATATGCTTGTCATCCAACAAATGATAATTTGTTTTATAGATAGATCTTAATATGTACAAAAGCTGTTGATAGAAAAATATGTTGGTATATTCAGTTTGGAAAAGCATGACTGACATTTTTGCAGAGACTGAATTTCTACATCAAAACAAGTATTTGGGAAATCCTTACCTGGCGTACCAGAGATTCCTGGCCTTCCAGACTGTCCCTTGGGCCCAGGTAATCCTGTATTTCCATGAAGACCTATTAATCCAGGTTCCCCAGGCAGTCCATAGATTCCTGGGATACTCAAGCCAGGAGGACCTAGTTTTCCTTTTGAGCCTTGCGAACCTCTTCCTCCTAAGAAAAATGCATGACAGTGTAGTATGGTACAACTGTCTGAAAACTAAAACTTCATCTCTATCTTGCCATCATAAGCATGAAACTCTTGTTGAACTCGGTATGTTTGAGGGCTAAACAGTAGATCTGTAAGACAACGTACATATTCAGGAAAGCTTAGAAGAGTTGTGGGCTGTTTGGGCTTTCTTAAAGGTCTGTTTTCTTCGCATCTGTGGGAAGTGGATCTTTTAAATGGGCTCACGTTTTTTCACATACTACCCTATAACCAATATCTAAGAACAGCTTCAGCTCCCTCAGGCTATTGGAAAGCAGAAACAAAACCCAGATTCAAGCAGTCAAATTGCACAGTCAATTCAGACTGTCGTACCTGGTGGGCCTGTAGCTCCCCGGCCACCTGGCAAACCTGGCAGGCCAATAAGACACTCAGCAGGTCTTCCTGGAAAACCTGGATCTCCAGGAACTCCAGGTGAGCCACGATCTCCTAAAAGAGAGAATACTGGATTCACAACCATTTAAGTAAAAGTTTCAGACTTTGAGTGAACATTGTTTGACTTGGTTTCCCTTTCCTTAAATAACTTGCTGTGCTCCTTGAGCTTGTTTGACAACAGTACCTCTTAGGCCATCATCACCATCATGTCCGGCACGCCCTGGTAGGCCTGGAAGTCCTGGAAATCCAGTATCACCTTTTAAGCCAGGAATGCCATGACTTCCTGGTGAACCCAGTCTACCTGGCTCTCCAGGAATAACCATGCCTGGGTCACCCTGCAACACAGAGAGAAATCCGCTATGTTTTCCACGTCTGCCAACATAATTTCTCCACTGTGTGATCAGTTAACTTCTTTTATTAGGGTAATTTTCTCCATTCCCTGGGAATCTTCCACATTATAATTTTTAATGGCTACAATTCAGCAGACTGCTGGATGTTCCTTATAGACCAGCTGTAGGTTCCCTACCAGAGTAATTCCTCTAGACAGCTATTGAACTCTGACTCCAAACTCGAAGAAATTGCTGCTAAGCAATGCAAGATACTTTCCTTCATTTGGCCTTTACTGCATTGTTGATGCTTGCTGTAGCTATGAAAAGCTTTGGACCTGTATCTGAAAATTTGGTTTAAGTTTGTGGAAACACAACTTTTCCTTTATTTTTATATGATAGTCATATTTTTATCAAAGCATTTACTTAAATAATCAAGGTCCCAGAATACTCAGTCAGCTCCTGAGGTTTTTTAATCATTCTTCTGACCATTCTTTCCCATGAAGACTGTTTTTATCACAAATGTCCCAAGTCTATTCCCTGAATTGAAAGTTTGAATTAGTTTATTTGTCTGATTGAACTGCTGGTTGCCTTAAGTACCAGCCTGGAGTACCAGCAAATCAGTATGTCCATAAAGCAGGTCACTAGAGCTGAGTTTGTGCCTGTCACTGATGATATACTTGGACCACAAAGGCCACTCCACATCCAGCTGCTCTGTGACATCAAATACAGATTAAATAATAATTAAAAAAAAATAAAATCAACAACTTCAAACCACACACTTTACCATGTCAAAAAACACACCAAAAAATGACGTATGAGGGGACACATACAAAAGAAACGCCACATTTTTAAAACACTCAAGTGCTACCATTTTTTTCAAATTTGAATCCTGATTACACAGTAGTCAATAATCCTACATTTACATGTGCCATCAGTAGAGTAGCTTCTGTTAATCAGCAAGAGTGGCTGCAGTATTACTTCGAACTTGCTTCCTTTATATGTCAATACAGTGGAGCACTTATGTTAAATGCGTGCATAATTGTCACTGACCTCCATCAATTATGTGCTTAATTGCAATTTCTGAATAGCCATCTTTTCAGAAGCTATGGCCTTGCTTTTTCCTGTAAGGAATGTAATATTTTCCTTGTGCTCTAAAAACTGAAGTACCAAAGCATCCCCAACACTTGGAGCTCTGAAGTTCAGTATCTGAGTTTAAAATTTTGGCTTGAGCCCCTTTTTATATGAAGCATTTAATTTCATAGCTTGTGCATCACTGATCAGGAAATACAAAACCTCCTGTATTCCTTACACTTAGTTTCTTTGCTCAGTGTCACTTTTAACGAATGGGACCTATGGAAAATTCTGTGCTATGGTTCTAACCAAACCTTTTCTCCTGGTTGTCCTAGGTTTCCAGCTCGGCCTGTATCTCCAATCTTTCCTTCACAACCTGGTGACCCTTTGCCTCCTGTAAGTCCTTTATCTCCTGCAAAAGGAATTAAATGGCAGTACAAATGCCGTAGTTATCACCTTATTTTACAAATGGATACTTGTGTGGATGCAGTTACAAGCCTCTTACACTAAATTTGCTGACATGAGCTGAGGACAGCATCTTGATTTCAGAGCTGATATGACACACTGCATCTTGTTCTTTACATACTCACTCAGCATTGACTGTAATGCTTGCTTGCTTGTTTCAAATCAGTTATGTGGGATTTTTTTCAGTGAAGCTGTTCTGACATCAGTTCCCTACTGTTTTCTTTAACAAGCAGCTTGGTAGTACTTTCAGCATCAGAGCTCTTTTTTTTCCCTTCTTTTCTTCCCTTATCCTGACAGGATTCTAAGAATTTTTTTAATATTTCTAGTGTCCAAAGGGGGGACATGACTTTGCATGAGAAATAGCCAAACTCTCAGCATTATAAATGCTTTCTGCTACCCGCTCATTAGAGCAGGTATTGCATTGTACAGAACCAAAATTAAAAATGAAGCACTGAAACAGCTCTGTCTTTTAACACATAACCAGGTAAAGAGAATCCATGTGAAGTTAAGTTGGACTTCAGGTGAGCTGCACCTGTCTGGGCTGTATTCCAGGAAGCACTGATATCTTAAAACGTTTTCCTCCTGCCAGCTTTGCTACTTGATTCTCTTAAATACTTTGAAATATTTCAAACTTCCAATTCATAAGCTGCAAGGCAGCAAATCACGAGAGTGCTAAAAACACTTCTCTGATTAATAATTATTGATTTTTAGTTTATTTTATATATTGATTGCTTTAACGTGGACTAAAAGCAAAAGCAAATGTTTCCCATTTTGCCTTTTTTTTTTAAAAAAAAAAAAAGAAAGATCAAAGAAGTATTCTACCTTTTGGACCTGGGTTTCCTGGAAACCCCAGTCCTGGGAAGCCTGTGTCACCTGTTGGCCCTGGATGTCCTGGATCACCTGGCTGACCTCTTGCTCCAGCCCTGCCTGTACAAAGAAAGAAGTGAACTGCACCTTACCACAGAACATCAACTTGTAAGATTAGGTGGTTTATAGTTTATCGTTATTAATTAGGACACCACTGTTAGACACTATTTCTCCTCCACAGCAAGTTTTCACAGTTAAAATGCTAACTGTGTTCACAGTATCAAAGCAGGCTTGCACCTGTGAATTAAGTCTTTATGCAATCTGCCCAAATTCCAGACTTCTAAGAACAACTACTTGCTGATACAAATCTTCCACTTGTTGAGAAGATACAAACACACATTACAAGGGTAAGGCTTGGAAGAGAAACAACTGTAAGAACAGAAGCTACCATAAAGCTGCCAAAAATTTTTCCTGCGCTATCCATGGCAGCTTTAAGGACTATTGTCCTACAGAACCAAAACAAAGATGCCTTATGGTATGGTTAGCCTCAATGTCATTTAGTGTCCTTCAGTGCATTAAAAACTTCTGCAAAATTTAAAATCACCAGCAACCAATAAAATCTCACCTAGAAGCCAAGTCCAAAACCCATCCAAAAAAGGAAACTCAGGTTTTTAATATCATAGAACAATGGTTAGTAACAGTCATGTCAAAAAGGAACCAGGAACCTTAATACAGCTACTTTTTTGACTGTGCCCATGCAAAGCATGAGAAGGAGCAAGGGGTTCAGGAAGAGCAAAAGAACTTTAACCTAATTTTTTTTCATTCTGTTTTGGAGGTTGCAGCAGTCACAGCATATTTTAGGATACACTTTTGTCAAAATTATGCCAAAGATGTCCTTCTGGATATACAAGCTGCAGCATATGCTTGAGATGTTCTTGGTTCCTGGGGGAATCAAGTCATAGACTGCTTGGAATCTCTACCATACTGCACACCGTGGACATAGCCCTGTGTGCCCTTCCTATTCACATCCATCTCCCTTAGTTTTCTTGAAAGGGAATGTTACAACTAATGTTGTAGTTTCTGTAACACATAACTCCCTTTAACAGTTATTTCAAAGTAACATTAACAGTTTTATCTGACCAGAGCTGGGAAAGAAATCCCCATCAGATTACCCCTGATTTTTACTATATTAAGTGCATGTGTACTTACCAGGCACTCCTGGGGGTCCAGGTAAACCATCTGGTCCTTGAGGTCCTGGCAACCCAGGTAATGGTGTTATCCTAGTAGTCTCTCCTTTCAGACCTTCAGCAAATATATAATCAAGATTACAAGACTTATAGTTTGGCAGTATGAAATCTTAAACATTCAAAAATATTAGTGATCAATCTACTTGGTTAAAAATGCAGATTTCTACAGTTTTAATATTTCTGAAACTCTAACAGACTTTAAAAAGCCTTCAGCTCTTGGCTTCATAAAGGAAAAGAATCTTATTGACACTAAGTCCATCTGCTTCCTTATCAGCCATCCTGCAGCCTAGTGGAGACCCAGAAGAGGCAGCACAAAGTCATCAGGAAAATAATGCAATTGAGAAATGCTTAATCTGCAAATCCATTTCTTAAAAGATTTAATGAGTATTCTCTTGGAGAAAACTTGATTATATCTGCCATCCAACTTTAAGTTCTTTCAGATTATGCTTGCCTATAACTACATATACTGGTATGTTTTCAGCACTCAAAAATGGTCAAGTCCTTCATATTTCCTGTGATGACTCAGTTCACACTAATGATGAGTGGATGCATATTTAAAGACTTTTTTATTTTTTCATGATGAGGACAGTCAAGCAGTAGAAGAGGTTGCACAGGGATGATGTTTTTGACTTAATCTATGTATGTCTGCAATTTCAATCAAGTACCCTGAAACACAGGTAAAATACGGTAATATAGGAAGTTACAAACCAGCTTCTCCAGGTAATCCAGGTGGACCAGGTATTCCTTTAGAGCCTTTGAAACCTCTTATTCCTTGTGGTCCATATCCTGGCAGTCCAGGAGACCCCATCTCTCCAGGAAGCCCAAGACTGCCAGGCAATCCAGGTAGTCCTCTATCTCCTTTTGGACCAGCCAGTCCCTATTAATGATTACACATGTGTATACCAAACACTACATGGTTTCTACACCAGCTTTCATAACAAAATGCCTGATTCTCTGACTACAATCTTGTATTACTTTAGCAACAGAGTGGATCTGCTAACTAAAGAAGAATTTTTCCTTTGATTTACTTGTGATTAAAAGAATATAAATTTTAATATCAAGGGTTAAAAATAGATGGTTAATAAGAGGGAAATAGTACAAATAAAGCAGCTTGATTTTTCAGTCACTGTGGGATTATACCATTATACATATATACCATTTTTCTTTTTAAAACGAGTCTGGTAAAAAACCCAAACAAAACAAAAACCAACAAAACAAATAACACCTCAGCTTTGATCCTCCTTGAATACTGTGAACTCAGGTTTAGAGATAGTTATATCTGAACCACTTTAACAGTTTTTCAGCCAACACAGACAACAATAACTGTTATTTTTTGTTTCTGCTGAACCAAGAGCACTGCCCTAACTCATTTTATGGTCAGTCCTCCCAGCTTTTGTGGTTTCTTCCAGCCCTGACTCAAGATTAACTCCTACAGACTGAGCAGGAACTATTTGAAATATTATCTCCTTTTAAGCATTATAAGTAGGCAGGAAAACTGTCTGGTTTGGTTTTTTTTTAATTTTATTTATTTTATTTTGGGGGGTTGGGGGGGGGGAGTTTGGCTTTTTTTTTTTTTTTTTTTTTCTCTCATTTTTTGTTTATCTTATTCATCACAGGAATCCAAGATAATGCTCAAATGTAAATATCCAGGTTAACACCACAAAAGACTGCTGAGGTTTTTCAGCAACTTGTACCTATACTAGCCTCATCTTTCTCTGATATTGTTAAGACTATTTACTCTCACTCTCTCACTCTTTCATACATGTTGGTTATGCATACTGGTTGCTGTAGTTGAGCATAGTAGTCCTAGGTCAGGTAGAGGATTTTCACTTAAAGTATCTGAACAGATAAAACAGGCTGTTGTACAAGATATAAATACTGATTTAAGTTTTCATGAATTCTGTATTAATTGTAAATAGTGCATACCCACCTCTTCACCTTTGGAACCTTTTGATCCTTTAGAGCCAGGTCTTCCCACAAATCCACTTGAACCTTTTCTTCCTCTGTCTCCCCTGGCCCCTGGATCTCCTCTCTCACCTTTTGGCCCTTCTGGATACACATATCCAGGCTCACCTTTTGATCCTTTATATCCTTGATGTCCCTTAAAACCTGGAGGTCCCTGGAATAGTGTAATCAAAAGATTTTCAGTGCTAGACATGTCAGCTGTTTTCAAGCTCTCTTTTTTTTATTAAATACTTAAGAGTAATTCTCTTAATTCTCATATTATTCACTGTAATGGCACACTTCAATAAACAAGTTTTTTTAGTGTTTTTTCTTTCCCTCCTGACTTTACTCATGATTATCATTCCATTTATGCTACTATAAGCAGAAATAATGCAGGATCATTTAATGGATCAGACTGTTAGCTACTTTGTAGTGCTTTGGTGGCAGGACAAGAAAATGCCTTAAAATCACAGAATCACACAATGTTTTGGGTTTGAAGGGACCTCTGGAGATCATCTAGTCTAACTCTCCTGCAGGTTTATGTAGAGCAGGTTGCACAGGATGGTGTTCAGGTGGGTTTTGAGTATCTCCAGGGGAGGAGACACCACAAAATCTTTGGGCAGCCTGTCCCAGTGCTCTGCCACACTCAAAAGAAAGAAGTGCTTCCTCGTATTCAGATGGATCTTCCTGTGTTCTAGTTTGCGTTCATTTGCCCCTTATTATGTTGCTGGGCACCACTGAAAAGAGTCTGGCCCCATGCTTTTGATATACATCCATAGGATATTTGTATGCGTTAAGATTCCCTCTCAGTCGGTCTCTTCTCCAGGCTAAACAGGCCCAGTTCTCTCAGCCTCCAGAGATTTCTGATATACAGTATCTCCCCAGGGAAATTATATGACTATAATTGCCATAGCTGGTTCTATCCATAGTTAACTCCTCCTGTCCCTGCTTTCCCCCTTAGAGGGGTACCGTTAGTGGGTACTCTATTCCAGCCAAAATCAGTACAAGCTGAAAGCACAATGGGCTTTAGGGATCTTGGGCTCATGAACTTCTGGCAGCCTTCCAGAAAAGCCTGGTAACAGACTCATTCTGCACCTGTACAGCAACCACCACAATGAATACTTGCTCATGACTTTTTTTATTAGACAGCATCAACTGTGATTTCCCATAAATTATTACTACTACAGGCACAAGTTATAACAACCAAATGGTATGTCTGTGGCAGCAGCTGTCAGCCTTCCCTCTTCATAATGTTTCCCCAGAGGGAACGTCCTTTGCAACCCTGAAGAAGGTATTATGAGAAGCAAGTTTCTCTGCATCACTGGAACTTTAGCAAATCCTGAGTATGCTGGGAACAAGATAAGTAAGAAGTCTAATGAAGACCACAGCACACAAAACTCCATATGCTTTCCAGCCACTGCCATGATCACAGAATTACGTAGATGAACTGAAGTAAACTGCCCATACCAGGCAGAAGCAGTCTAGCCATCATGAAATGCATCACAGATTAATCACAAAGGTATTTACCTCCCTTACTGCCTGGGCTGTACTACTTGCTGCACTGAGCAAAACAGGTACATGTAAAGCTAGGTCAGCCATACATTATAGCAGAGACCTCCCTAGGTCTCCTAGGCAGACACATCCATTACTAAGGAACTCAAACTTGAGATCACCCAGTATGACAACACATGTAAAACCAGCCATGAGGTTTCTCTGAAGTAATTCTTATGGGATCTGAAAAATAATCTGAAAAACCAAAGCCTTACTCGAGCTCCTGGAAACCCTGGTGCTCCGGGAGAACCTGGAGAGCCTTTTGGACCTGTTGTTCCTTCTCTACCTGCAAAAGAAACAGCACATTTTGTGAAGAAAAATGAAAAAAAAAAAGGTCATGGATCTTGACAAGCTCTGATAATCACACCCAGCACTGAGTAATTTTACTTGTTACATCTACTGCTCCATCATAGACTGACCTGGCTCCACGCTGAACCTAAGCCCATTAGCAATTTGACTTCACCTCTTTCAGGGCTTGTGCTCCCATCAGTGGATGGAGCTGCATCAGGCTCCCACACTATCACAATGTCAGGGCTAGTTTAAGTACTGAAAGCTGCAGACATGCCCATACTGATTCTTCCGCTAAAGCAAAATCACTGGCCTTTTCTACTACCCCATTAGGAAAAGCAAGATAACTTACCAGGAATGCCATCTTGGCCACGTGGCCCAGGAGAACCAGGAAGACCAGGAATTCCTGGAATATAGCTGCAATCAGTACAGACGTGAGCTTCATCACCTAAAATAAAAGACATTCATTAGTTGTTCCACACCAGTCATGCTCAAGCTTAATTAATGTGTTACATAGTTTGTTACAGAGGACGGCTAACACTTTTTGGCCAGAGAGCAATAGAATCATAGCCTTAATTTTGTTGGAAGATCAATTCCAACACATTACAAAATTACCTGTGGTCAGATAGTGAATCAGAACTTATTGCAGCTAATTGAAAATGAAGGAACATCCCTTGATTTTTTTCAAGTCTAGTTTTAGTAAACCGTTTGGATACAGTCACTCCACTGATAAGACAGGTTCTATCAAAAGATGACGGGAACAAAGACTTCAGATTAACATGGCTCCGTAACAGCCTGGGTAACTTTAATGAATAGCAAATGTCAAAAGAGATTCAGCAGCTTCTGTAGTGAAATATGCAGAAGGAAGCTGCTCTCAGAGAACAACTGCTAGTGTTGAACTTACCAACAGGAGAATAAGATAACCCTACCAATCTCTAATAACTGTTGCTACAGTTATTACAGATCTACTACTCCCTGCTGCAGTGCTGTACAATTGGTATGCAGCACTGGCACATGCACTGCTCTTTCACCTGCTGTTTACTGTAAGGGAAGGAAGACATTTGCTATCCCTAATGAATTTTCCTAAATCTCTAAACTCAACAAACTGCTTAAGAGGCAAATGAAATTCAATATTTTATGAGGATCCACAAAGATTACTGGATTGCACCATCTACTTGTGAGCAACAGCGTTCTGAAACTGACCTTTCAAGCCAATATCTCCTGGAGGTCCCGGGGGTCCTGTACACCCTGGTTCTCCCGGAAGTCCTGGTAGGCCTGTTCTAAATGTTACCCTACCTGTTAATGAAATGAGCATGGCAACATTGTATCAGCAGATTATTCACACAATTCTCTTGTTGCAAAGAGAGAAATGAGTTGCAGGGATGAGCTGGAGGCTGTACTCTGATCCTTATGGGTCCCTTCCTACTTGAGACATTCTGATTCATTTAAAAGAGAGCCACCTGGATAAATCCAAACCTCTTGTAACTAGAAGTACTTGAGGATGAATATGGTAATGTTGAAATAAATCTCAGCAGACTGTTGGATCAATTTGTCTAGCCTTTAAAAAGCATAGGCCCTTCCGGGAAAGTGTTTGCAGCTGACTTGAATCAACAGAAAAATAATTCTCTCTTTTACCATGAATGGGACTAATCTATTATTGCTGTTGATGTATAACTGACAGAATTATTCTGCTGTACTTACTATTACAGTTGAAAACCAGATCATGAATCAAGCTCTTCCTAAGGTAATACATTTGTGAGACAGATAGATATACTTTTCAGAGAGAGAGGCACTACATTGGTATTGGTTCAGAAGAACTTGGTTTGGTGATACCATTTCTAAAAGAAACATGATGCTGTTGTTACTCCTAGATAAAGGCACATTCCTAATTAATACAGTTTCTAGAAGTTTTATAAATTTCTACTTCTTTATTTTCATGCTGCCAGAACTTCAAACCTGCCCTAAGGCCCGCTAAGACCTATGGATCACACAAGTGATCTCTCTAGCTTTCAAATTAGCCCCTTTCTGAATTTAGTCTTACAGATTTAGTACAATGTTTGGAAGAATTAAATAACAGATTTTCTCTCATTAGTCTTTCCTGGTTTAAAGTAGCAGATCTTATAGTTGCGGTTATATAAAAAGGTGAGAAATTTTTATTTTGGGAAGACCTTGTATCTTCCCCACAGACTCTCATTAACAATGGAGAACAGATATTTGCTACACATGTGTGTTCACAAATACCCTAAAAAAAAACTTCCAAAAAAAAATTATGTTCAACCATATTACTCAAAATATACTCTGTAAGTAATGTATTTATATAATCTCATACAATAGTTATTGAGTTGACTCTGGTTTTGTTCTTATTCATTATATATGCAACATCACCTGGTTCTCCTGGAGGACCTGGTAATCCAACCGAACCAGGTCTGCCAGGCATACCAGGTAGTCCTGGAGGGCCTACAATACACAAGCCAGTTTGTCCTTTCTCTCCTTTTGCTCCTTTTGGCCCAGGAAAACCTGGGGGACCTCTCAAGCCAGGTCTTGACACACCTAGCCAAAGAGGAAAAAATATGGAAGTTAAAGAAATAGAATTTCAAAACAAAGTAAGTACTCAATAGGATAAGCAAGAGACAAACATACTGAGTTCATCCCACAAATCTTTTTTATCTTGTAATATGCTAAATAATCACAATGAGAATGTAAAAACATTTTAAAAATCTTTAACCCCTCTTTAAATATCTGTCCCACCAAAGCTTTTGTGTGACAGCTTTTTACCACTTAAGAGATATGTTTAAAGCCATCTGAAATTCAGATTTCACTACACTGATTCAGCATAACAGGCAGGAAGAATAATGTATTTTATTGTTGGTACTGGATCATAAGACATACCTGGTCTACCAGCATCTCCAGGAGGACCCTGTGGCCCTGCAAAGGCAATGTATTTAAAACCTAAATTAAACCACTCTATACTCTGTAAAGTCACTACTCAATAATATTGACTGCAAACTCTGGGCTTCTGCATTTTGAGCTTATTTTATCTTTTAAGAATTCAGTTTTGCGTAAGCAGGTATCTACTCCTTACCTAACTGCTGCAATACTGATAATTGTTACTGAAATCTGGCAAGATATGGATGTTTAAAACAGGTAGGAATAGGATCCAATATATTTGTCTTGGGTGGAGATACACTCAATTACTTCAGAACAACTTAGAGGCCTGCAAACTTGCTTCTTTTTGTCACTGTTATTTGCTCTACTAAATATACTGCCTCTTAACAATGCATGAATACCTTTGCCAGGCTCAACTTTACTGTTGCCATCCCTTGGAAGTATGAAAATATATTTATAACAACAAAGTGTATTTACTGAATGCAACACAGTAACTTGGATACATAAATATTCATAAAGTTAGAACATCAAAACATGAAACTCAAGGACTTGCTGGATGGGTATAAGATACAGCCTACAAGATGCTGGCTCAGAGTTCAGCCCGCAAATCCTTGTTATATTGCAATACAGCTCAAACAATAAATCAGTACATTTTCATTTTACATCATGGCCAAAATAAAAACTTGCAGATCATTATTTTGGAAAAGGCAATAAAAACGGCATAAGATAGACTATAAAAGAAAAGAAAAAAAAAAAAGTGCATTACAATTAACAGGAAACATACAGCCCTGATGGTCATTAGACAGTATGTCAGCGAGCTTAGGTGCTCAATTATTTGTGCAAGGAAATGTGCAAAATTCATTATTTTTAAGAGGAAATACAGTCATAAATCAAAGTCTCAGGACACTTTTCAATTCTCCAATTTGATGGGAGTAACTTGTAAACACTCTTGTAAAGGCAGAAGCAGGTTGTGGGGTGCTCAAAAACCTAACCTGCAACAAGCACTTTGAGTGGAGAGCTCTTGCTAAAAGACTCTGGTTTTGATGTCCCACTCACCAGGCATGCCACGTTGACCTTTTGGTCCTGGAGGTCCAGGGAGTCCTTCATCTCCTTTTTCACCAACCACACTATCATAATATTCAGTCTTAAGAGAAAAATATTAAGAAAACAGAGAATAGTAAGAATGAAGAGAGAAGCACAGTACCTCATTGTGACCATTCCATTTAGTTAGAACAATGTTATGATCTCATCATTCTGATGTTAGGACAATACAAGACCTTCCTAATCACGTTAATAACAAGCAGCCAGAAATGAAATCATAATTCTTACACACAGAATGCCAAGAGACCTGTACAAATAGGAATTTCAGCTGAATTCCTCAACTCTCAGAGAACTGCTTGCAGATGCAATTATGCAGGCAAGGTTTAAGTTGGAAACTCAGTCACGAACATTACAGCAGCATGAAATAGAAAATACACCTGAAGGACCTCTAGGAACCACTTAGTCTATTCCATTGGCTCAAAGCATCATCAGGTATATCTACACCACTCTTTTAAATGATCATACAGGAAAACAGATAAAAATCAGCTACTTAAATGACGTGCATTAAACGTTAATTCCTATGAAAATTAATACTCACTTTATTGAAGTTTAATGTTATGATGCTTCAAAGTCTCTACAAATGACAGGCAAAATCTGACAGCAATTGCATGTAACTATCTTTTTGTAACTACAATTTTTTGTTCTTTCCCAGATTATTTTGCATGGGCACCATTACTGGCAAGTCAGTATTATTATAATTATTGTGCCTTGATATGTAAACATCACACTGACATTTAAACTGACTACTAGTGCACCAAATTTAAAATTAATAAAAAACTACTTAAAAATAAAAATTTTTACTTTGCTCCTATAGAGTACTAAAAAATCATTGCTTTTCAAAAAATCAATACCACAAATGATACAGCTGTTTACACAATTATTTCTTTTGAACAGTTTGGGCTGTTATTGCCTCTTACAGTCACTTTGCCTTATTCTTATTCTAATAGTTTAGAAAAAGTATATTACAAAGATAATTTACACTTACTCGACCACAAGCTCCAGGTGGACCAGTGCTTCCTTTCCTCCCCTTCATGAGAGAACAGAAGGGTCTTTTTACTTAAAACAGCACATGGCATTTAGTACCCACTGTTACTTCAGTACATTGCTCATAACATTAAAGAAGAACTTCTGCTCCTGACAGTCCTTCACCACCCCCCTGTCTGTTCCTTGCACAACTATTCAGCCACATACACCAAAACCTCAACAGGCATAGATGGTCACTAGTTCAAACACATGATCTATTTCAGCTGACCTATTCCCTATTCCATGAAAACACACTGGTCATCTGTTAGGTAAAGTATAACATATTGTATACACAGTGCTAAGAAAACCTGATATAGTAATCTCAAAACACACCTTATCTTCATCCTCAAAAACAACAATAAAACCATTAAACGATACCTTAGCTCCTTGCCTGCCAGCCAGTCCTGGTTTGCCTTGCTCACCATTTTGTCCCTGCAGGTGACAGTACACAATTTCATGAGGATTATTCTTTTAGCACTGTCATCAGTAAGATACAAAATGGAAAGCTTTAGTCTTTCATGGTGATAGCAAGGTGAATGTGGGTTGCTCAGGGGAAGAAATTTCAGGGAAAGACTCAGTCTGTAGGAAATACTGCAGGTCCCTTCTCTAAACCTGCATTTGTAACAGCACACTCCACCAGTCCCAGAGTGGAACTGCTGCAGACAGCACATGCTTAGGAGGCTTTGGTTTGTTCTCCTTCTGCAAATTACTATTTCTAAAAGGGGAGAAATGGAACACAATAAGAGTCTTGCATTCAGCAACTCCCTCTCTCAGAACTTGGTCAGTTTGCATGATGGTGGTGATCTCAAGAGGTGTCAGCAAGACTAGGTGGGAAAATAGTGCACACTGCTGCTAAGGCTTTCTGTAAACATATACATGCAAGGTCTTATGCAGTTGAATGCACTGATAGTATAGTTGTAATGGGAAAAGAGTATGACTTTTGACGTGTCTTTGTCATGACAGAAAGTTTTTTGTTAGCTGATGTAGTAGAACTTTGTGGTCTCTCATTCCACATTCTCTATCAGACAGGAATGTGTTTAGACTGCCTGTGAAGGCCATTTTGGCATGAAGAAGATGATGCCTCAGTAAGATATATGTAAAATGGGCTATTCGGATAATAAGAATTTTGATAAGATATTTGTGAGCTCACTGTGACCCTGCTGATGCTGTTAAAGTGGAAGTGAATATAAAAGACTGGACATTTAACCAACTGAATATAGTATTCTGAATACATTTGAACAACTTTTGCTTTTAAATTAGTATACAAATGAGATGATTTTGGTTAGAAATCGCACATTTTAAGAATTATATGATGATAAGATGGTAGCTTTGATTTCTATCAGTCATCTAATTTCAGGCCAAGGCAGCTGTGATGCTGACAGTAACTTTCCTTTCTAAAAGAATGTCTTTGTTTCTAGTGATTAAAAAATACTCTTTTTTTTTAATGCTGAATTGAAAGTATAAGCCTTTTGCAAAAATTTCCATTTGACTAACCAGAATGAAACTCAGTAAAATTAATTTAGCATAACTTGGACTGTGCCTCAAACTCATTAGCTAGAAGCAAGCAACCGGTCTTTTTATTTTATACAGAAGAGACAACATCTATGAACTGAGCCTCTCTCTCCTGCATGCATTTCTGGCAACACGGCATGTCCCAATGCCAGCTGTATAAAAGGAAATATTTCACAGTGTATGCAAATCAACATTTTCAAACACATTCTGCAATGGGAAAAAGCCATGACAGGAAGATATGACCATGATAAACAGATGATTATTACTTAGAAAAAGTTTAAAAGCTTTCCTTCTTTACCGGTAAGCCAGGTGGACCTGGGGCACCATCTTTTCCTGGTTTACCCTACAAAGGAAAAACATCACGAAAAGCAAAAGTAAGAAGATGCTAAGAGGGTTTATTGTATTCAAAGAGTATGACAACTAAATGCTGTGCAGGTAACTGTATTTTAGGTCTTTACAGATTTTGAAAAGCTATTACAATTATTTTTAAAATATTCATTATTTGTAATCATAATTGATGTTCTTAAAACTGATATTCTCAGAAGATATACCGCTTTTCCTGCGGATGGTTAGTTGAGGCAGACACCTCACTAGCACAAAGTGGCAGGCAAGTGCAGAAAGCTTGTTGCAAAATCAGGTCCTTGCAGAAGCAAGACAAATGATAATACAGCAGCTAGCAGACCTTCTAATAGTAAACAAAGAAAGACATTAAAAGGAAATTGTTCTCTTGCAGGAAATGGGGTTAAGAGGTGACTTGAAGAGAAATTATTTCTTGAGAAAGAATAGGGAGTGCACTTCAAAGGGATTGGAAAAGTGAAAACAGAAAGAGGCAGCATGCCAGAGGTATCTCCAGTTTCCTATGGTGCTCAGCACATCAGGCAGCCTCCCACTGGGGTCATGGTATCTAGTGTGGCAACGATACATGTCAAGCAACTCAATAACAAAAAAAAAAAAAAAAAAGACAACAAAGGGAAGGAAGAGAAGCAGGAAAATGGGGAGAGAAACAGAATGAAATGAAAACCTAATTGTGAATACGGATCCCTTGCTTGCCACCTTGAAGGCAGAAGTGAGGAAAACCCAATCCACTAAAATCCACAGCAGGAAGGTAGTGTTAAGATTAAAGGGGGGTGGAAGATTATAAGCTCAGAACAACAGGGGGGAAAGCACATTTTAGAAATTTATTTTGCACAGATAAATCAATGAAACTTTATTTTTTAAATGATCGGAAAATGAATTATGATGTAAGCCTCACAAAAAAACAGCAATACTCAAAAGATGGTGGACCTTATAAAATATGATACCCTTTTATAAAAGAAGGGGAGCTGGAATCATGACACCAGTTTCCAAAGTTCCTTGCAAAAATAATGTTTTCTTCTAGAATGTAAAATCTGCAGAGTTTGATATTTTGCACTCACTGATGCAATTTCAATAGCAAAGGCAATATTTTGTTTTCATTTTAGAATAGCCAGTCAGTCAATGTCTTAACACAGTTTGTGTTTTCTTAGCATTCTTCAAGATCAATAGGCAGAAAAGGGAGAGTGCTCTACTATTTCCTCCACAAAGGAGGAAGGGAGAGGTCAATTAAGAAGAGTTCTAAAAAATACTGCATGACAGGACTGAGCTTATGCAAAAAGAAAACATAAGAAACACGGAAGATGGAGGAAGAATACCACACATTGGTTAACAATAACTTTTATTACCTTACACCAGTAACTCAAATCAAAATTAAAATATTTATAATGCATAGGAATAATAAAGATAACAATTAAGTTCCTTTATAGCATAAATATATATATACTGTATATACAGCATATATATACTGTTATAGTACCATGCAATTGAAAAAAGAGCAATCTAAAGGTAGTACTGGTCTGTCTTCATACCTTTCCTTGTAAAATAAATTTATGACAACCAGAAAAGTGAGGGAAAAGTTTCAAAATATGTATGTCTGGACTGAATGAAATATTTTGTTTGAAAATTTCTTTCTATTGCTATCAAAATGTATCTGGTATCAAAGTGTTTTTTTCTGAAAATGTTACCAAAAAAATGTAATTTATTTGGATATTTTGGGGTTCTTCCCTAATTCAATGTTGTTGAACTGTTAGAAATTAATTTAGTTTTAGTTAATAAAAACTTGCATTCATTGATTAACTAGTTTTTATCTGAACCTTTGAAAACCATTTGAAGGTGAAATGGTAATTATCTATTTAATTCCCTTCAAAATGTAGATATACTCCAATAAATTGTCTCTTAATGTATATGCTTTTTAAAACAAACATATGATTTTTCTTTCTCTCATATTATCCCCTTAAGGGAATAATTTCCTTATAACAACTTTCTTCACATCCCCACATACTTGCTGGTTGAGCATGCTAATTTAACTCTGCTGTCTTAAGTAAACCCAGTGGTTTTAATTCTCTTCTATAAATACGCTGGCACTATAAAACCGGTCCATGTTCAAAGACTTTTTTTTTAGAAGTGAATCCACCATCACCTGAGCTTTACTTCATGTACTCATGGTAAGTGAACCTGTAAGAACAGCGATTTGGCTTTCAGCTCTGTGGTCAGGCTTACTGGATGAAAGAGCTTTTGAATATAAGAAAAATCACTGAGTGGCACTGAAACAAAAGCTGGAGACCAACATCAGTGCAAAAGTGCTCTTCAAAAAAGACTTCCATGTGTATTCAATTGTTTACACATACCTGTACTCCGGGTTCTCCTTGGTCACCCTTTTCACTTTGAGAATCACCAACTGGCCCCTGTAATAAAACCATACTCAAGATGCACATATATTAAGACTCATATTTTCTACATTAAATGTATCTATCTTTTATAATATTGTTATCTTTAAAAAAGCAGTCTAAAAATAAGGCACTGTTAGAATGCTATTAATTTATATTCTATTCTAGAATAGACCGTCTGAACATCTGGATTTACTTCTGGTCACTTACTGTAAACCCCATTGGCCCTGGAAGTCCTCTTGATCCTTTATCTCCTTTCTCTCCTTTCAAGTCCTATTACACAGAAAGTAAAAATTTAATATGGTCTCTTGGATCTTTTCACACTCAAGTTTTAAAAATAGGAAATCCTTATGTTACCATCAAACTTCTTCAAGCAGAGATGGTTCTACTTAAATTACTAAGAAACTGAATCTTCATATCAGCACTTTGCCGAAGTCTACAGTGTTTGAAAAGAAACTGCCTCTGCAGATATGACTGAACATAGCAAGTTCAGAATAACCTACTTGTAACTTCTATATAAGGACAAAATGCAAGAATTTTAATTCACAAACCAATAATTAAAATGCAAGCTGAATCAGAGTATTTCCTTTTTTCAATACTCACTGTTTTTCGAATGTTTTCCATAATTAGTCATGTTGCAGTAAAACAAAGAAAAAAACTATGAAGTGTACATGAATTTACGAGCTTTTGTGAAACTCTGGTAGCTCAATGTCCTGATATTTTCAATGGCAAGGCCCAGAGGTCAATGCAGCTGTGGCTCTGATAGCCATTCAGAGAATGTGTATTGATTTGGTGAGGCTTAAAAGTGGTTTACTTTTTGTGTACTCAGAGATCCACAGTGTGTTACTAATAAAATGAGCTGGCTGTACAAACACACTCTAATAAGAGCATGGTATCTAACTAAACAAGTCTGAGAAATGTTAGGATGGATAAAATAAAGTGCAATTGGAATAATGAAGACGAAAACATACTCTCGAAGTACAACCTAGTAAGATGGCTTATCTGAATGTAATGTTTAAGAATTTTACTACCGTCATGTTGTCTGGTCCACTTAATGTCACAATAACAGTTCCTGGGGGTCCAGGGGGTCCAGTTAAACCAATGTCACCCTTGAAAAAAAATAGAGCAATTATAAGCAGTGTGTTTTTATTGTTTCAAATTACTATTACTATACTTTTTAATTCATGATAATTTTTCTGTCATTACACTTAGCTGTTAACACAGGTAACACTTCCATTTGCTTGTTACTTATCTTCCAATAAAGAAAGGCATATGGGAGATTTAGGACTACTACAAAAACATTGTCCTAGCTGGGAAATACAAAATGCCTATGTTGATTTCTGTTAAAGTACCTAGAATTGGCTTAAATTTTTAATACTCTTAGTTTAAAAGTTATACAATCATTTTAACTCTAAATAAAATAAACTTATTTCCTTAAGTTTTTCTCTCAAGCTGATTAAGTCAAACAATAAAATACATTAACTATCTTAGGTGACATGCTCAAAACTGAAGTCTGTGAACTACAGGGAAATGACTGTAACAGTGCCAACTGATACAATTACCTTCCATATGTCCTTAACTGAAAACATTAATATTGAAGTACACTTTTTTCATTAAGGACCTTTTTGAACAGAGAAAGTCCTAAATGTGATTTTTCCTGTGGAGCTCAACAAAACCATATCCATAATTCCCAGTGATTTTAAGCCAGTGGCATGCCTTTGCATGCAACTGCAGAGTAACATCAAAGAATGCATCACTCTTTCATAAGAAAGCCAGATGCCCACGTTCACCTGAGCTAATCCTAATGAATAATCAATTTTATTCCTGGAAATTTTCCCAGAAAACTTCTAGCACATGCCCAGGAGTAATTACAAAGCTAAAACCAATCCCACTATCAGATAATGCTGTTTCTGTTCATAGCTGAATCTGTGCAGGTCAGCTAGCATGTGATATTCCTAAAGGTCTTGAAAGGACCTTCAGACAGATTACACTGGTTCTCCAGCTGTAGCTGAGGTCCACAGAGTCAATATATGTATTTTCAGTCATTTCTAGCTTAACATCAATTATATGGAATACAAGTAAGAATATGGATGACATGTCATCCAATTTTTATTCAGAATCTAGGGGGGTTTCTAGCAGCATAAAGGCTGACAGTGGAAAGATGTTGGACATAAGAAGCTGTGAATCTACAGATCCTATAAATGTACCAAAGTTTACATGCTTCAATAAACATTTAGGAACACTGTGCAAATAATATCTAAATAAATTTAATGCTATTTGTTAGTAAATATTAACTACTAGCTCCTCTTGGGTTTCTACCCTTCTATCAAGAAGTTTATATCAGTGGCTCTTACGGGAAAACAGTTTGTCCTTAGATATGAATTGCCATGTTTCCATCTTCCAATAAAGACTTCCACACATATACTGAAAATTTTTATCTCACAGTATTTACTTCCCCAAACGCCTCACCACAGTATATTAGAAAAAGCAGAAAACAGAAACAAAACTTAAAAAAATTTTAGGCATTTTATACAATTACCTTTCTTCCTTTGGTTCCTATTACTTTCAGTCCCATAAGACCCTGTAAAAAAATCCCCACGTTATCATTTTTTAGATTTTAAAAACACCTGTAAAATGAGTTAATTGGTGTTACACATAAGAAGTTTTCATTTTTATTACCAATCTCAGACTACCTTAGGTCCAGGAGGTCCTGCTTTCCCTGGCATACCCTATGAAAAAGGAAATAAAGAATTACTATCTTCAGCACCAACGTAGGTGTTTTGAAGTATCCAATTTTTGTGTGAGTTACATCACACTAGTATTTCATCTTTCTAGCCACAAGTTGTTGTGACAGAATGTCTGTACAGTCTATTTGCAAATATATACATCTCTCTTGCAGTTGCACACATTAGTACTTAAAGTGATCCTATGAGCAATTATTTATAAATAAAAATTTATGTCTACATGGACAAGGATTCTTCTGAAAATGTGGATATTTTCATGCATAAAATGAATCAAAAGAAACTAGGGGAAAAAAAGTGTAATAAACGCCAGATATGTGCAGAGTGATATGGATTTTTCATTAATGTCTCTAGATCTCAAACAAATCTGTGAGAGTCAGGTACTTTTACCTGTGTAATTCCATAGGTTTCTGGGAAGATCAAAATTTAAAGTAACAGGTAAGACAAATTCATACTCACTGGAGCTCCTGGAGGGCCCTGCTGTCCAATTTCTCCCGGGTATCCCTGAGCACCCTGGGCACCCTGCATGTTTAAAGAAGAGACTAAATCTCCTGGCAAGATGATGAGCAAACCGCAGTGCTAAATTCAATGAATTGAGTAATAAACAGAGGAACAACATTGTCTCTGAATTTCCTTTCCATGTCTCAGGATAACACAGAAATATAATTTCTCTTCACTGCTTCATTGGTTTGCATACATTTTGAAACATGAGAAAACATCTGCTCTAAACTAAACTACTCAAGTGAGCACATCTGTCCTATTTAATTGTGGACATTCTCATGACTCATGTAGTCCTACTGCTAGCCTTAATAAGCCTTTAATCTTGCAAATATTCTATGCAATAAAATCCGTACCTCAAAGCTTCATTTTCAAAGAAATTGATATTTTTTTCCATTTCCCTTCATTTTCCTATATTTTCCTTTATTTTCCTACTGTCCTCCAATTATCTGACAACAGTCAAAAGAAATGTCTGCTCTGCCTTCTCCCATTGATCTCAGTTTTTTAATACGGATCACACAGTCCTTTCTAGTACTCTGTAAGTAAGAGCTGCTCTAAATCTTTTCAATCTTACTTCATGGGGAATTTTACACTTGAACTAGATGTATGTTGTAGGTCCCTTTCAACTGAACTATTCTATATGTAGGAGTAAATTCCTAAATTTATAACCATTTTGTCTCCATTTCTGAAGTACAGCTGTTTGTTTGAAACACGACTTTCCTATCTTGCTTCACTTGCACGTAATGGACACTATTGGCTCTGATGGCAAAATTAATTACTAATGTCTTGGTGCACTCTGGTTTGTGAAGTCAGCAGAAAGACTTTGAATACATATTATTAGTTGGATTATATAAAGTTAAAATTTATCTTTAAGACACAGGATTATTTTCTGGTTTATAAACTAGTGATGTAATTGTAAAAAACCCCCAAAAATGTATCTGTATAAAATATGTAATACATTTAAATTACATGTAATATCCAAAACCTAATATACACACATTAGATATAATGTGTTTTATATATTTATATATATATACACACATATATTTTCACATGTAGATATCTATCTCTCACAGCCTGAATTAAACCTGAATTACCTGAAGTCCAGGCATTCCTGGCAATCCAGGATCACCTTTTGCATCATACACTTGATTATATCCATCTGCAGGGCACCCCTGGACAATTAGATAATAAGGAAGATTCGAAGTTATGCTGTAGAACTTTGTAATAGAATCAATCTTCTAACACAACTAGTATATATAAAGCACCCAAAGCTTTTGCTTGATTATTCTTGATGGTAAACCTTTTGTTTCCCATGAATAGACATGTTAAGAACTCTTCCACCAGTGAACATACACAAATTGCCAATCACCAATAAATATTTCACGTTATATGGTGTAAATAACTGACCTTCTCTCCTTTGACGCCAGCAACACCCTAGAGAGAAAAACAATTATATTAGTAAAACAGAGAAGTAAAGGAGACAGTGGTGAAAGGACACATGAATATTCTCTAAGTTCACTGATCCTAAAGTGATTTATTTTCATGGATGCTGGTTGTATGTAACTGGGTATGTGTTTAATGTACCAGACTTCAATTTAAGAAGAAAGGGCACATTGTTAAGAAATAGTCTCATCTCACAGTTACAACTCTACAAGTGAAGACAGAGCCGTTTTGAAGCCTGACCTTAATAAATAAATAAATAAAAAACAGGAGAGCTGGTAAAGTAAAGATCATGTTTAGAAGTTATTAGATTTGAAGTCACTGGAACTTGACAGACAGCATTCCTTTTCTATTTGCTTATAAGTTTTAAAAACTTATTTAAAGACACTTTTCTACAGAGAAAAAACAAATCTAGGGTTAAAGCAAAGTACCCAGAAAGGGAGATTCTAGGTTTAATTCCTGGTTCTTAATTGACTTAATTGGGCTATATCCTCAAAGATATTTAGGTATGAACTGAAACTGCAATCTATTTAATGTACATTGGACACCCTTAGAGAGCTGAGTGGAAAATTTTCATGAGCATCCCTTGAGAAAGTAAAGAGTGAATCTGCATGCACTTATTAATTAAGAAGTTGAGGCCAGACATGCAATCAATAAAGCATTACTTTTAACTTCAGCTTCTTTACTACACAGTTTTCATATCAGTAAAATGAGGATACCTATACATTTCAACTGTTGCAAATACCAGCCAATGTGAGGTTTTACCCTCCCTCAGTGAATATCTTTCTGTGCTGGAAATGCACACAAACAATTTCACAAACACCTACTGGAACACCTGGAGCACCTCTTCTACCTGGAAGACCCGGAAAACCTTGATCGCCCTGAAAGTAGTAACAGTGACTGTTAATACATATTAGTGTTTATTATTTGGTCCGATTTTAGCAAATGTGATTACAAAAGAAGTTTCTTATGTTACCATACTCAAATTGTGAGTTGCATTTACCACCATATTTGCTAGAAGTGGCACAGCTTCACTGTATGGGTCCTGATACCTATCCTAGTCAGTAGGATTTATTAGCTATGTCAGATCAGTTTACTGTTTCACTAGAAATGTATGATTTTCTGTTGTAGGCATTCTTCTGAGTCCCTCTTTCAGAATGCTGGAAGCATTTGTCATAGAGCAAATCAAAACTAGTAAATTTGTTACTTAACATTCAGCCTTTTCTTTTAATTGCTTTCAGGATTTAGGAGTTGACAACTGCAAGCTAGACACTGATGAAATAACATTAATGAACTATTTATCTCTAACACATTTCAACAAAAGGACAGGTGGGACAAAGCTGATAAGGTCTACTGGATTTAATGAAAAAGTTTTTATCTGTCAAAAGAGTAAACAATATTCTTAACTTTTTAGCAAAAGCCATTAAGATATATTATTTAATTATCTATCTTACACAAAAGGGCTACATTTTTCTTTCCTTTGGCCTTGTGAGTCAAATTTTTCCCAGTGATAAAGTCACAAACCATAATAAATCAAAACTTTTGTATATAGGTGAAAAATTCAGAATGCTTTTTGGCCATTCCCAAGTATAGTCAAACACAATCTCCATAACATTTAGCTTGGTTTGTACCTTTGTGCCATTGCATCCTGGAACACCTGAACGCCCAGGAGGTCCAACACTACCCGGCTCACCCTAAAACAAACAAGTGCAAAACTGACACAAGTTCTGGGTTTGCCCATTCACATTACCTTATAACGACTGAAGAAGTTTATTATGGAGCAGTGTTTCACAAGATCTGAGAAATTACAATGTGTTCTTAAATCATTACAAGGAATAAGAATTGATGATGCTAAGATTTTTATCTCTAGGCTAATTGACGGAGAAAATGCTGATGTTAAGACTAGAGTGAGCACACTGGGCTCACTCCAGATACAGAGCAAAACTGTACTGAAGACTGTAGTAAGAGAGAAATAGTTAAATCAGTTTAATTTTTACTTACTGGAAGGCCTGGGGGACCTGAAAATCCAGGTATTCCTGGGACTCCCTAATGATATAAAACCAGAATAATAATATTACAAATATTAAGCAAAAGCTCATGATGCAGTTTTTCTTTTGATTGCATTCATAAGAAGAATGAATGCAAGTATAATTCTGTCAAAAGGTCTTTATTTCCTTACCCCTCTGATGGTGATCCAAGTAGAATGGTAGCTTATATGCACTGTTAACATAGATTGGTTTTGCCCACAGAAAAAAAAAAATCCAAAACAAATCTTCAGGGAATTCTAGCCTGACTTTTTCATAGCACACCCCACTACTAAATACATACAATTTGAACCTTGTTGATAAGATGCAGCAAAAGAAACAAAAGTTCTAAAAAATAGATAATGCATGCACATACTCTATCTCATAAATGTTAAAAATACTTTAAAATTATATGCAATATTTTGGTTTTATTTTTTGCAAATTATTGAACCAAGTTAGCATTTAGCATGGTATTTAATACAAACTAGTTTGTTTAAAATACACTTACTCGTATACCTTTGGGTCCAGCTAAGCCTGTGAGCCCTGGAGAACCCTAGATCACAAATGGAAAACAGTGTGTTTAAATACAATTGAGAAAAAGCACGTACATGTCAACTGGTAGTGCCACATTTTTAATATCAACATATGCATGCAAAACTATATAAATAAGTGATTTGCCTATTAAAGACACTAAAGCAAACAAGCATTTAATACAACTTGCATAAATCATGTCATCTTGCCTTCCCATTCGGTGTGTACAGGGGATATATCATGGAATCATAGAATAGTTTGATTTGGAAGGGACCTTAGAGATCATACAGTTCCAACCCTCCTGCCATGCACCTGGACACCTTCCACTCCCATCCAACCTGGCCTTGAACGCTGCCAGGGATGGGCAACCTGTTCCAGTGCCTCACCACCCTTGTAATAAAGAAATACATATGATATATCTCACCATAGGCAAAGAAACCCCAACAGGGTATGCTTAGAAAGCAGTTGCTATGTATCTATCCAAACTGTGAGACCTAGAAGTGCTCCCCTGTGAGGAAATAGATGGAAGGCTCCACATATGAGTGATATCCATGTAATGACCAGGTATATGATGTAACAGCCATGCTCAACAGCACTGTTTTGGATGGAAAGGAAAGCCAAGAGCAGGCTGAAAGGGGGCTAAGCAGGATGGGAGAGCAAGGCTGAAAGGCGGCAGCAAAGCATGCCACAGCACAGTCTAGACAGAACCTGATAGAATTGTTTCAAGCTTTACTGATAATCAGAATTTTTTCCCAGAATGGAAATGGGGAATATAAAGCACTGCTTGGACTCTGAAACAGATTTTGGTTTAGTTTTGTTTCTTAAAATAGAATTCTCTAGCCAGTCATAGCTCACTATGTAGCACAGAAGTTTATCTGTCTCTCTCTCATATACTTACCTTCGGTCCCTGTGGCCCTGGAGGCCCTTCTGGACCAGGAAAGCCTCTATGACCAGGTGGACCTGGAATACCAGGATAGCCTTTTTCACCCTGTAAATATTAAGAGAATGACATTCTTAAAATATCAATGAATTCTCCTTTAGATACCTTATTTCTAAGTCATTCATTACTTTCAGTAACTCTTAACTTTGACTTATGTGTCTGCTGCTACGGCAGATACATTAGCCTTGCTCATACTGATCTGTTTTTCTGGTCCTGCCTATGTGGTGTAAGTATGGTTGAAGACATCAGAAGACAACAGTACTCAAGATTTTGCAGAGTAGAGAAGTTAATTGCCAACGAAAAAAGTTTAAGAAAGCATCTGATACATACTGCTTGTTAGGATTTCTATATTGTGATAAGTCACTACAAGCAACACAAATCCAAATCTGTCACAGCAGCCTAATTTGTACTTGGCAAACTTAATGGCTGCTGCTGTAGAGGAAGGTCAGTTCCAAATCATCATGTAAAGAAAACACATAAGATTAAAGCTACACAATATAATACAGGAGGCTAAGTTACAGTGGAAGGGGTATTTTGATTTTTTTCGTTAAATATAAGAACTTTGCGAGTCTTATCTTGGTTAAAATAAAGTGCTTCAAGCCTGGAAACTCACAGAAAAGGTGTTTCAGCTCCCTAGATAGCAGTAATTTTTCATGCTAATTTTACATCAGTGAAAAGCTGCCTATCCATGACTTTTTACATCACAACATGACAGGGAAGAGAGAGCATGAGGTTATCGATTCTCTCAATTTCATTACTGCTCTATCAGAGGAGAGTTATACAAAAAAAGCATCTGAAATTTTGCTGTGGAGAAGTTAAGGTATCTTATTATTCAATGTACAAGGTAGGATCCTAAAGAAGTCCCAGGGCAGCCAAATACCTTGGCTTGCCCTATCATCAATTCTTGCCCTTCAAAATCCCACAAACAGATTAGACTTTATATAGCTTCTGAATTATTAAGAAAAAAACCTATAATCACAGAATATTTTAACAGAAATCAAAATAAGAACTGCATCGTAAAGTGTCTGTGAGATCTGTATCCTAAACCGGCGTAGTTTTTTGTAACAAATCGTTATTTCATTCACCAGCGTCCCAAGAAAGGCAAAGAAGGATGATGCTATACCAAGACGTGCCACTGGAGGGGGTGTGGTACAAACTCACAGAAGACAGAAGTCGCTGATCTCCCTTCACTGAACTTGCTGCCCCCTCACTGAAGCGACCCATGGGCTGCTCTCCAGATACAGAGCAGCACTGTGCTCTCCCCTTCATACAGTGCAGGCAATTTTATCCACAATTTCTTCTTGACAGATCAACAAGATTAGAGGATTCTTGGTTTGGAAAGTTTCTTAACATCGAACAGTTATCAAAGCATACTGACTAATGAAGTTGTCCTGACTTTCCAATGCTGCTTGAAAAACATCAGTGTAAATGATGATTAACTCTTACCTACTAATTTCTCAGTTGTTTTAACATGGAACTGATTAAGACAAATCGTGGGTGTTCATTCTTACCAATATTTCGTGGGCAGCTTATTTTTTCTAGTTTTCACCTGGTCTCAATTTCACTGCTTAAGACAAAGTCAGTTAGACCAACTAAGAACATGAAAAATAAGCACAGAGATTTTACTAAAGACATGAGTATACTACCTTTCCCCACTGAAGAAAGTATGTTTTAATTATGAACGTATTTACTTAGAGATAACTTCCCTCCAGCACTGAAATTGAAAGCAAGACTTGCAGTGTTTTCTGTGGTGCACTATTTCTGGGTAATAAATGTACAGAAGGAAAGTTGTGAGTAATTCTTTAACAGACAGATGTGTTGAACTGTGGGACTAATCACAATCCTAAGTCTATACAGATGTTTGGAATCTACTCATAAGGTTTAGTACAGCAATTGCTGTGCCCACAGGTAGCCTGAATTACAACCATGACTGTTTCAATAATGCCCCTTTCATTTGTCAATCATTTGTTTTTCCAACTACAAGCAGGAGTTTGAAAGAATTTTTGGCATTTGTTTAATTCAGGTTAGTCTAAAAGCCACTTCGAGCCTCTGCCAAAATCTATTGGCAACAGGCAGAGCTGCAGCTCTATTACTTTTGATGGACTTGATGAAATTCCCTCACTGCTGGCAAGATGTTCTATTCATCTGGTGACTGCGCATGTAACTTTCCTTCAGGTACTGGAAAAGGGTGTGCAGGGGGTGGGGAGAGATGGACAAGGCCCAAAGATGGAAAGAGGGAAGCACTGAACATGACACTCTTGATGCTATTACAAAATTTCTAACAGCAGAGCTGCTGCCAGAGTAATGGTATCTGTGGGCATTTGTTACGAGTTTGTGAAAGGGACCTAGTGCTTCAGACTGCTGTTCTTGTATTGGTGTTCAAATGGCATGCAATGCTGTAAACAAAGTAATGCATTTTAAAAAATGAATCTAAAAGTCTTCTGGGATAAATGGTGTCTGTAGAGTTATTTTAACAGAATTTTGTAAGGTAATGTATTCCTTTAATGATTTTCTCTATACTCTCTTAAGAGTATCATGACAATTAACTTACTATGTTAAAACAACTACGTGTTAACAATTCCCATAATTAACCTAATGTTAAAAAAGGAAAAATGCATTTGTTCTTACCTTATTACCTTTTATGCTATCACAAAAGCAGGGACTTTTACCTTTGCATACACAGCTCTGAAAAACAAAAAAGGCAAGTTTTATAATAAAACTGTTTTTCCCATTGTGCTGTTTGGTGTGGGGCAACTGTGATCTCGGTGGTTTAAGTAAGGTAATTATTTCACAGATAACAAAACTTGAGAAAAAAAATGTTCTCAGCAGTGAAAAAGAGCTCATTATTCCTCTGTGCTGACTTCTGAGACAGGTAAGAGCACTAATTTAAGTTTGTAGTTGGGATGAAGGCCAAGAAGCCATGCTTAATGCCACCAAAGTTATTGTACCAGTATGAAGTGAAGAATTCAAGAGTTTGGGCTCACATCATTAAACATTGACGATTCTTTTAAAAAAATATAGTAACAAACAAATATACTGATAATGGTTTATATTGCAATTATATTCTTTATATTTTAACCAATATTCTTTATAATATTATATTTATAATTTTTATATATTCTTTATATTTTAACCAATATATTAACCACTATTAACCAATAATTTTCTGACTTTTTGCAGCCATGTTCACCTCCTGACCCTGGCTCATGGTACTTAATACTACTGCAAAAGCCCCTCAATATTGTTGGTTCTTAATTCTAGGGGTTTCCTGAAGCAAGCTGTGTGACAGCTGATGCCCTCATACACGATATCCCCATTCGGGCAGCAAGTCCTGGGTTGTAACTGCTACCAGCATGTCTGTATCTTCAGGTGAGGTTAGAGTTCAAAGCCTTCCTTGGAGGGCTGAGTGTTGGACTGTAGCATCTAAATCTCTCTTTGAGCCCCTACTGATGGAATATGGCGTGGCTATCTAGGAGCAACTACGATCTGGAAAATTCAAAAATTAATCAAGTATTAAGAGATAATCAGGTTTATATTGTTCATACCCAAGTGGAAAAAACAGCCAACCCAAACAAGGATATTCAGTATGTAATTGGATTGACAAGATGACTAGATTGGCTGTCTCATGCACTACATACTGGTGGTAGCAGGTTGCTCAGCAGAGCTGCAAAGTGTGTGTGAGATCCTGGGTGAACATGGGAACACTTAATCCTTCTTTGCCCTGTTCCAGCTACAGCTATCATGCACTCAGTACCTGTGCTAGCTCAGTCTGGCTGGGAGAGCTCTGAAAAGGACTTTTCTATCCTATTTCAGGGGCTTATTCTGTTTCAGTAGAGTAGAGGAGAAGAAAAATAATCCTTTGTTAACATAAATATTATACATACTAAAATATAAATGATTATTGAAGCCATGTATTTCAAAAAATGTGGAGTCAACTGCATTGCCCTTCCTTGTACACTTAATTTCTTTTTTAAGTTCTTGCTGAATGACCTTTTCAATTGCACTGCTGTAGAAAGAGGGTTACTTTTCAGTTTATCCCCCATCTTAGTATATATGTTTAACACACTGATCATAAACTATGTTACAGTTAAAGACAATAAGAAAGGACAACTAATACGTATTGGTTATGAAGGTATTTTTCTAAATTGCATAACATTCAGAAAGGAAGAACTGTATTTTTTCTTACAAGAGTAAAGTCTTTAAGATGGTATGACATGAAATTTATATTTAGATCTTGAAGACAGAATTAATTAACCCCTACAGCTGGTCATAATACAACAGCTGCACTGTTCCAAATTTATAACTTTTCCAGTGGTATTCTCAAAAGACAGACAAAGACAGAGAAAAAAAAAAAGTTCCCCATTACATTTTAAAATTATAAAGTCGGATTATCATTCAATTTAAATTTGCCTTTAGCAATGTGTTCAGGTAAACATTTTACAGAATTTAAAAGCAGCTTTTCTTCCCACAAGCTAGGATCAATTTCTTCTATTATTTTCCAAAACGGAGGTGTGAGGAATCAGCTAGCTGCTTTCATTTCTTACACAATTCATGATGTTCATCTCTTTCCTTTAACTCTACAAGGAAACTTGACATCCTAGTTTAGAACAAGTCTTCCAATCTCCTTAGGTGCCTATTTTAGGATGGAGGAAAGATACTGCAAGTATTTGCTGTTCAGTATGGACTAGAGAACTACTGACAATAGTTGTCTGTCTTTCAGGTGGCTGAAGTTAGGCAAGATGATGCCATCTATTCATTTAAAAATAGATGCAGGGAGTATTGCTCAAGTGAACAGCTGTTCAAACTTTAATTTACAAAATAAAACAAATTATCATCAGATGGCCTTGAAAAACAAATCCTGCAACAAATGATTGTGTCTGCCTGTGTTCTGTAGACAGATCAATAGTTGAATACTTGATGTTTCAAGCTAGACTTTCAAAGAGTTGCAAAAATTAAATACTTAATTCTTTGGCACATTTAAAGAAGACACTTTCTTCCCCTGATCTGACATCTAGAATTCAAGTGGAAAACAAAGGTGCCACATAAAACAGAACCATGCGACTTTGGTACCTTTACTATTATTTTAATCAATATGATTATATCACCAGAGACACAAGACTAAACACTAGTGCAGAACTAACAACAAACAGTATCCTGATTTCTTCCTGGTAAGGTCAATCAGTTTGGCACTGGATAATCTACATTTGCCAAGTTACATGGCAGGGACCTTAAGCCTTTAAGCATAAATATCAGAAGATAAAATGACATGTATCTCAAAATATGTTTGGAATAGTCTGTAAGATAAGAATTTTTTTTCTTCCCTATTAAATAACAGTACTTTCGATCCCAAATAGGTGACACAGATATTGGTACATGTCTGCTAAGCAGTATAAAAATGGTAACTGTTCAGTGTTCAGCATTCCAAGGAAAGCTGTAAACACAGTATGCAACAAAAATAGTCTTAAATTGCAGATACTGTATTTTCCTGCTGTACAGGGCTGGTGAATGACTCAAGCTACTGCATTCTCAATTCTACTGCATTTCAGTTTGCATCTGAAAACTGTAAAGAAACTACAAGACCTACGAGATCCTTTTACACCTCCACTCCTGAAGCAATGACTTAGCTTGCAGATCAAGCAGGCACATGCCTGAGTCCAGGGAACTTATTGTTTACTGAGGCAAAAAATGTTTACAGTATTCCAAATTCTCTGAATTTCTCCAGTATAACATAGAGCATATCCTGGCTTACCATAGAGAGCTTTCCTGAGAAATAGCCATAGCTGTCTTGTCATCTTCCTAGTACCAGTCATTTACCATTATAATTCTACAGACCTTTGTGGAGTTGTATCTTATTTCTACTTGTGAAAGCAAAGCTAGATGCCGATTCTTTACAATATTTGTATGCAAAACACAGTTTTCAGGACATGTAGAGAAATCACCAAATGAAGTGACTCTTCTGTAACATGTATAATCTGCAGAAGACCTGATATGTGCAGATACAGAAGAAATTTTCTTTTACAAAGAAAATCCAGGGGAAGTTAAATGCATGAACATGTAGAAACTTCTGATGCTACACAACTAATCAAGGTTATTTAGCTATTTAAAGAAAAAGAGCCTTTGCTCTGCAAGAAGTCAGAATGCTTCAAATGTGTTCAATTGTCCATTAGTAAGCTTTCTGATCAATTTAGGTCTTTCTGCGTACGCCTATCACTTTAAAGTGAAAAGACTAAATAGGATTTTACATTACACAGTCAGCTGGATAATACTAAATGTTTTGGCATATGATTTTTACATATGATTAGATTATGCCTTTAATAAAGGAGCTTTGTACCAAAAAAGAAAAAAACAACAATCATTGCTCACACTACTGGATGTTTCCACATCGTTGCAAGACCCCCATGGCTCCTTTGTCTAAGGATCATAATAAAACAATAGTACACTGCCAGGTTATAAGGTAAGGAAATTGAATATTAGTCATTATGGTTTATTCGAGATCCTCATAATAACACCTACATATGCAAATGCATTAATTTACTGCATACTTTTCAGTGCTGTGATTTTTATGATTAACACCTATGTTCATTTCAAATATTTAGATATGATAGATGGCACTAGATTCTTGACCTAAAAATCAAGACCAAAGCATAAAGCTACATCATTCATTACATGATTAACAAATTAAATTAAGTCATCAGTGAAACAAATTAAATAAAACCAAACCAATCAACAGTTTCATAGAGTAAGTTATAGAGGAGCTCTTTTCAGAAGTGTTTTGAGAGACAGTAATGGTATCATATGTTCTTTAAATAATTACAGCTGTACATGCTGAAGCACATTTACTGCCATGGTTAATGCTTTGTTCAGAAGGTGCAACCTTACCTACAACACTGAATTGCCCTTCTTACACAATGGGATTGGATTAGAAGAGCTCTATCCTCTTCCTGCCCCTACTCAGAAACTGACTTATGCATCTGCTTAAAAAGTGTTCCAGTCCCCTCCTTCACTGAATCCCTCAAAGAAATGACAAAGAAGAAGAAAGAAATAACATACTAGAGACTGCGCTGTCATCTGTTCAAAGCTTAATGCAGATTTAGCGTGGCACTGCTACTCATATCATTGCAGTTATGGCAATTTCATGAGGAGCATCAGAGAGAATCTTACACAGCTCTCAGCATTTTGGTAATAGAGCTGGCTATATGGAGAATATCAGAGAATGTATTTAGGGATGTTAGCAAAAGTGAATATGTCAAAGAATTAATGTAAAAAAACCCCAAACAATTATAGTAATTTCTATCAATAGCACAGGCTTTGAGTCACATCACTCATATTTTGGGATAACACAGTCATACTGGAAATGGTTTAAAGGCAGGTTGATAGGGAAAAAACTAAATGAGCCAGTGAGGGTGTTGAGACAATATTTTTCCATTGATCTCTTTTTGGAATGACATATATGATGATGGAACAGTCAAAGATATTTGTCTGCTTTTCCAGATCCAGCCAACATCAGAGTAGGTCAGCTATGATTTCAAAATACAGATTTGTATTAAACATACTGCACCCAGGACAGAGGCAGAAGTGTTTCTACAGGCACCAGATACTCTATTCAGATGAAGGTTACATCAAGACCACACAGCATGAGTAATAAAGACATTCAGAGGAAAGCTGAGATGAAATTAAATGTATTCTGTAGGACTATAGTAATCTGGCTGCAGTGGGGCTTAATTTTACACTTTTGGCTTAATTGGTCTTTAATTTCATGGGTGAGCTCCACTGATTCCACAGGTACATCAGGTTAACATAAATGAAAGATGACTGTGCAATATAAGGAATTTTAAGATTAATTGAAAACAGTTCAAGTGATATCCATTAATTACACTGGACAGTAAAAATAGCCCAGGTGACTTCTCTTAATTGGGTGGGGAAGCTGTCACTTTCATTCACTGGTGGTTCCAACAGCTGATCAGGCTTGTTTTTTAAAAGCAAGCCTGATTTTTCATTTAAACTTATTTCTCATTAGCATCTCACCTATCCTGCCAACTAGGTTTTTATCTTCTAACTTTGTGGATCACTAAATTAGAACTCCATCAAAACATGGAACAGGGCTTATTGGGTAAGATCTATTTTTGTATTTCTGTATGATGCCTCTTTCAGGGTTTTTTCCCATCTTTCTGATCATTGAAGGTATCCTGAGCAGCCTACAGATATGCAGGTTGTTACAGTGCTCCTTTCTAAGTGGAAGTAAATTATCAGCTAATTTCAAGTTTTCTCTAATTTCTCTTAAATTCCAACACTTATGAAAAATTATGTATCAGTGAGCCAGCTCCTTTAAGAGTCTTGATTATGGATTTTCAAGGACTGCTGACACACTGAGATTTCTGAATTCTTCCTGAGCTGTCTCAGTGCAGAGCAATCACTTTACACATTCCAGCTGCATCTATAAACCACAACTGAGCACATAGAATAATACTGCTCACACAGTTGATGTTAATAGAAAGACTGAAATGACAAAGGGCTTATTTCTCTAATGTTCTCTACTACATGATTTGCATTACATCTAATAAAAGTGTGTGTAAAGTATCATGAATACAGTAAGTGGAAAGTTTTGCTTTAACATTTATCTACACTATAGACTTGTGTTGACATAGCATGCTGCACAGAAGTGCAAAATGCTGCATTTTTCCGGATATTGTGGTGCTAGCTAAAGCACCTTCTAGCTTGGACAAAGTTATGGTTTTGAAAATTTACCCTAACCTGCTCATCTCAGAGGATCTGAGAGCAGAGCTGCATAGAAATGATGTTCCTACTGTGGAAAAGGCATATAAGGAATATCTTTTTCTGAATGTCATGCACCTGTGTTAGGATACTTAGCTAGACTAGAACAGTCAGTAATTCTATCTAGACATGGTCAGTAGATATGTGACCCTGGCAGCATATTCCTCATGTTGCACAACTGTAAATCACCATGTAGCTTACAAGATATTAAAGAATGAAGTCCCCTCACTCCAAAACACTGCTATCAAAACAAAATACCAGTCTCACAATTACAATCTGTATACTACAAGTTTTTCATGCATTCTAAGCATCAAACATGAATTCATTAAAATTATCAAAGACCACGAAGAACTTAGTGTTTTTTCAGTGACTGCTGGACCAGTAAAACAACCAAATTATTAAGCCTTCAATAAGTGTAGACAACATAGAGCAGAAATAGGAGATGATGTGATGAAGGAAAATATGTCAGTTCCCAAACCCTGAAACATTGTGCAGTCACTTGTGAACTGGAAGGCAGACAGACATTCCTACCTCAGAAGACTCCTGTTAACGGCCACGTGTGCTATTGGAATTTGCAGCATTTTTCCTACCAGTTGAATACCTAGCACTTGGCAAAAAATTATTTCATTTTGATTTTCCATTATAAACAGATATGCCTTTAGGTTTAACTAGTAAACAACTTGATCAACAATATCTAACGTAGGGTGACTGGATCTCAAAGGCCACAGTGGAAGGCAACTGTTACGCTACAGACAGTGGTGCTGTTGAAAAAGCTCCCTTAAGCACTTGTAATGGGAACCTTGCTTAGGGAATAGCTACTGAATCAATATCACTCCTTGGTGACATAGGCTTTATATTATTGGTTATGTGCTGCTTTCAGTGTAAGGTGCAGAAGAGAAGTCCCAAGTACTTCTAATCATAAGGAAAAACATTCGTAACACTTCACAAAAGCAGTATTTTGTATCTAACTTACAGGTACACAATTTGTGATCACACAGTGTGAACACACAATGTGTGTCTATGTGAACTTCATTAGGATTTCTTTACTTTATATCCCTAATTTTAAACTGTCGGGACATTTTTTGGAAGTATTTGCAAACCAATTAGGGTAAATGGTAGGATAAACATAAGAAGGTGCTGCAGATGAACATTTAATTAACTTTCTATTATTCCAAGGCAACATGTGAAAGAAAACCCTATTTCCCTTCAGAAACTGAAACTGTTTTGAAAATCTGAGTTTTCAAAGCAAAAACCTGTTCAGTAAGTTGTTATAATAACAATTTGGTAGTGCTAGAAAAATCTCCTCATTATAACTATTCATATTTATCACAATAAAAAACCTAACATAAACCTTAAATAAACTACTGTAAGTCGGAGGGAAAAAAAAAAAAAAAAAAGAATTTCTGGTCTCTCTTGCCTATGTTCATATGGAATAAATTATGTCCTAAACCCAACCCAAAACCCCCATTAACAACAAAAATTACCCAACCAAACTAACCCCCCCAAACCACCCAATACAAAATCAAAACACACCACCCTACACAGTTCCTTTTTTTGTTATATATTTACTTCACAGTGTATCTCTTTCTTGCTGTGAATAAGCCTGTTTATATATGCAAGTTCCAAGAAACTACCATAGCATAGCTGTTCATACTATTCCCAGGAAAGCACACCATTCTGTCATCATGCTCATAGTTCCACAACTTCCAGGGTGCCAACCATAATCTTCTCCAAGCAGATACAGTATAATTAATTACATGAAGCTTCTCCCTTCTCTCTAGCTCACTGACAAAGAATTAGGAAGTGAGAGAGCTGTAGGACTTAGCAATCTTCCCTTTGCCTGCATGTTATCATCACTGTGTTAATATAAAACACGTAAAACATTGTAATTCAGAAAAAAATCCAACACCTTTAGTTTTCCCAAACTCAAATTGTTTGTGAGCTCTGTAGTGATGACCATGAAAGCCCGTGTTGTAGAAGCTGCTGAAAATTACTCAATATCTATGTAAGAAGTGCTGGCATGTTGTGTGCAGATTTGGAAAATTCTAAGTTGAGGCTTTCGATTAAATCTGTTTTCAGGGGATTTTAAATTGCATTTGGTCTATAAAGGGAAAATACAGAATTGCTCCCTCTTTTAACAACAGCGAATGATGTTTTTCTTTCATCTGCTAAACCACAGAAAATTCTGACACATATTTAAAATGACCGATATCTTGCTCTACAAACAACCTCACTAGGGCGGAAGTCACTGTGCTGAGGACTATCAGAAACCAGACCAAACTGCTCATGATATAATCAGATGGGTAATATCTCAAAGGGCAGATCCATAAACCCCATCTCTGCGGGATTCTTCTCCTGACCTTGAACAGGACATTGGGCCAACAGAAAAAAACGTTTCTCTTTTCCATAAGGTGGGAAAAAAAAAAAAAGATTAGGTAATTTGGGCCACAGAATTTTGTGCAGCTAACTCGGAAGGGTGTTTAATCAGCTTATTCATCCCTATTCTTCCCTCCTAACAGACCGTCATCTTAAAAGAGCAATCTAATAACAAAGAATACACATCATTTAAGTAGTGAATATTTGCTAACCTACCATAACATAACTAGCATTACATCACACACTTGTATTTCTTCCCAACTCTTGAGTGTGGGAATGGTATTCACTATAATTGTTGTCTCCTCAGGCCTGTGTATTTGTATATTCATAAAATTCCTGGTGTGCATCTTCTGTTAAGTGGTGCAAACAGCAATGAAAGCAACAGGAGCTTGTTCAGAGAAAGCTTATTGCACATGCTTTGGTTTCTCCTATTTTGAAAGGTGATTTCACAGACTTTAAAAAAAAAAAAAAAAAAAAGAAAAAAGAAAGGTTACTTTTCCTTGCAACTTCCTCCAAAATGATTTGTGGAAAAATATAGCATAAAGGCATAGTTAAAAAGCTTTCACTGAACTAGGCCAAATGGAAAATCTGTAAATTTGAGACTTGTACCCTACCACAAAACTACTAAGTTAAAAAAAAAAAAACCCAAACTATTAGCAATGAAAATATAATTAAAAACATGGCAGATATGGCAAAAGCAAACTTTTTCAGTGTGTGTATGAGAGACTGGGGCTGTAAACAGTTAAGAAGAAAAAAGCCTTTTTGTATTTCACCTTCCTCTTAGGCTCCTGTAACCCATGCCAACATACTGAGCCTTCTAGTATTACTTTGTTAGGCAGCAGGGTGAGAATGTGACAGTAAAACAGATGACCGGGCATCCCATGCTAGTTGCACTTAATAACAAAGTATTTTGTTTCAACGACATGTTATGATAAATCAGCTCTAGGTACTGCAGAACAGACTTAGCACAGATATAGAAATAAAATGCTGCTATATAGATATGAAATGCAAGGCAGTGAAGAAAGAACCAGTGTTTGCCTGGCTGCTTTGATTATTTTAATATTATTCAGCCAGCAAAATAACTTGTATTAGAGAGCTTTGCTTAAATGCGTACTCACCTTTTAGATTTGCTAGAAAAAGGATATACATCAATTGTTAGCTGTTTAATTTCTACAGGTGTTTACTAAGATAAGCTAAGGAGGCTCACTTCCTTTCAGCTGTATGATGCAGCATACACATAAACACACTTAATATTTTTTGGCCATCAGAGCAAGCCTCCACGTGGTATGAAAGAGCAGAACTCCATAAATGTTAGGGCAACTCTGCTACTTTATGTCAACCCTCTTGGCGCAGTAGGAAAAGCATTGCTCTGCAGCACTCTGACATTGGTCTGTTTCTCGGTGGAGATGATGGAGGAATTACAACTATTTATAGAGGCAATCAGGATCAGAACAGCCCAGTAGAAATTGGGCCCAATTATCAGAGTAACACCCCCACTAACTTCAGAGCTGGGATCATATTAACCAAATCAAAGAGCGCACTTCACAAAGGACTTATTTTTCTAACACAGTCAGTGAACTCTCTTTTGTATATTCAGGTGCACATCTTCTCTTCTCAGCTGCCTCCCGTGACAAAGAACCTGGGCACTTCCAAAGGAGAGCAGAGAAGGAACATTCTCACTGTGACTCACCTGTGTCCCTCCAACATTTTGATTCCTAGTTAAACAAAGCGATTCAGCCTAGATTCTATTCTTACCAGCTTTGGAGATGGTCATGGCTTAAGCTACAACACTGCATTTTTTCTTACAGAGCTAGGTATTAAGACCTATTTGTGAAAGCAGTATCGTTTGCTTCTAGTTGGGAAAAAAATACTGCATGAAGAAGAAAAGACTAGTTTAGAAATATATGCATGCAAATTCTAACATTTGTAAAATATGAAATTAATTGGAAAATATGAACATTTGCATCTAGTCACCATGAGAAGGAGAATGCAAAAAAGATATTTCCAAGTTTTATGGCCACAGAGTTTGCTCTGCCTGCAGCACAAGATGAAAAAATGAAAAAGTAATGATGGAAGCAACTAGAAGATATAGAGCACTTAGTTTTATCCTGGGTATACAATATTGCAATTGTACTACAATGCAAATTGAAATATGGTAGTTACATGAGCTTCAGCTAACTTGCAATCAAGTAATCATGCTCAAGTAGAAACTCACTTTTATCCTACTCTGAACATGTGCTAACACCATGTCATCATAAAAATGATCAGTGCCACTAAGAAGTAGTATTGATTCAGCACACATGAACTTGACCAAGGTATTTTTCTTATTAGTGTCATTTGAAACAGCAGATTTCAGGGAATATTTTTAGATTAGTGTTTAAGACATACAAGAAGTACATGGATGGTATCACAAGACAGGACACACTCAGGAGAATTAATTGGATTGTATGTGTGCATCAAGACAATACTAGTTCTAGGTACTGTTAAATAAAATGAAACAATGAGAAAGCAAAACATTTTTTTGCTGTAGGAAAAAGAATAATAAAAAATATAAGGAATGAGAAGGATCTTATTCCCTGCTGAAGCATCTTGATATTTTTTAAATTCTTCTTCTTCTTCTGAAGTATTTAAATGAGCAGTGGAAAAATCCAAAGAATTATAACATCAGTATCTGGAGTGAAGGAATACATCAAGCAAGATGAAAAGCCTTTGACATGGGAAGATGCTACTTTTGCTGAGTTTTCAGAAGATGTGATTAGAGCATGCCAGTGGCCAAGAATGCAGATAATAATACTCCCTAGCAGGTGCCAGAAAGTTCAGCCTCCTAAGGGCAAGGAAGTCTGGTCTCTGTGAAGGACTGCGAGGACCAAAATTTCTTGTATAAACAGCAGAAGGCACAAATTAATAATTTTCTTTTTTTTCAGGAATAAAATACTTATTAAGAGACATACACTTAAAACTTTTCTATGCTAAAACATTTTTATGCAAACAGCAAAAACATTGCTTGCTGGTCAGATATAAATTTATTTTCATATGAAAGTCCATTCTTTGCAATGCACAGTCCAGTCAAGATGCAATGATTTATTCATCAATCATTTCATGTCAATTATCGTTACCCACTAATATTTAATTAAGAGTTTAGATAAAACTGAGAAAATTCTGCTAGACTCTTTTGAAAATAACAGCATTTTTATAGAAGAATAGAATTATGACATTTAAAGTTTAATCTGAACTATCTGTTGCAAATCTAGTTTAAACTAATCTCAGACAACATTTGAGACCCACTGTATTTTCAGAGCACCACTGAATTGATTCATCATGTTCAAACTCTGCCTAAACAGCAAGATTCCTGTAGAAGACACCTGCTACCATCACAAATCCTGTCTTTAAGACCTAAGTGTAAATGAGGATCTAGTAGTGACAATGCTCGAGAAAACTGCTATCTTGGAGCTTTGTGATTTATCTTAAGCAGAAAGTCTGCTCTAGAAATCCTATTGAAGTTGCTAAAAAAGTTGTGGGAGGCATGGTCTAGTGTGAGGCATCCCTACCCATGGCAGGGGGGTTGAAACTAAATGATGTTAAAGTTCTTTCCAACCCTAACTGTTCTATAATTCTATGATTCTAAATGCTTTATTGGGCCATACATCGGGTCTTACTTGTCAATACTCCTCCTTTTCCCTTCCTTTGCAGATGAAAACATGAAACAGGATGACAAGATCAACAGAGACAGACTAGAGGCTTAGAAAAAGTGTGTGTGTGTTGTGGGAGGGACAGTAGGTGTTCCTGGTGCACAGCCTATGCTTGAGAAGCATATATGATGATGTGCAACATCAGGGGCAATGGATGGGGAGGTACCAGCAGAGGAAGAGTAGAATAAAGAACAGCAAAATGGGTAGAAGAGAGAGGCAGGTCTTGAGTTCATTTATCTTCCACATCTTGCTTTAGACTAAGGATCAGATTCAGTCAGCCTGAAACAACACTGCAGAAAATATGTACTTTGCAAATAGATCTGTTTCCTCTGTTCTACATAAGAACCATGAGGTATTTTAATTCCATTACAAATAAAACAAGTAGATCTTTGTTAAATGACTGAACTTGACTGCAAGTTAGAGTGCCATAAAAAGAAAACATGTTTGGTGAGGTGCTTATACTGTTCCTAGATGCTTAAGCCTAAATGGGTTTGTGAAGGAGCTGTAATATTTGAAAAGAAACATTATTACTTAGTCTGCCTTCAGAGTATTACAGCAGAATGTGTCTCTATTTTAGCTATAACAAAGTAAGTGGTCAGATTTTTTCCTTGTAAAGGTCAACTGCAAAATGTTCTGATACACAGTAAAGGATTTTGATGTACCGGGTTGGAGCTTTACACACACATGCAAGGAGAAAGTAACGCTGTCGATCATTACTGGAGAAACAGAACTTGAAATTGACTGAAAGTGGAAGTTTCCCGTGTTTGATGTCTGTCCAAAATTTACTGAAAGTGGCAGGTTTCTGCGTGGTTACTGTCAGAAATGTTGAGAGCTACACTGACTCATTCACCCGCACAACTGACTGCTCTTTTTCCAGTTGGGAATATGCAATCTAAACGTTATAAACAGACAGAGGAGAAAGGAACGGCAGAGACTACAGTACGATCTAGAAGTATTTATCGACCAAAGAGTGATGCACGCTCATCATTAAACGTGAAAGACAAACTGTAAATAGAGTTTGTAACGAAGGTCCAGACTGTAAGTGCTGCTCTGGCTGTCTGTTTATCTCAGGCACCATCCACAGCCAGCATCTGCAGCCCGCACACACCGCCTCCCGCGGAGTGACGCGTTGCCCGGGGGTCAGCCGCCCGGGGGTCAGCCACCCGCGACGTCTTCCCCGGACGGTGGCGGGGCTGAGCCCCGCTCCCCTCACAGGAGCCCTCCGCTGGCAGAACGCTGTGCTCCTCCTTCGCACCTGAGACCTGCGGCGGCGAAGCGCCCCGTCTGGGGGCCGTCCCGCCTCGACTCATCCCCGCCGGGCAGCTGCGCGGGAGTAACGGGACCTCACCGCTGGGCGAGAGCACGGCACCGAGCCGCGCCAGGTTGCCATGTACCTGAGGCGGCTGAGCACATCATTTTAAACAGAAGGAATTCACCTTTTCTTCCTTACAAGTTGTCAACGCCGGAATGCAGAGCGCTGGCAGAAGGGGGAGAGTCTCTAGGCCTCGCTCTGCCCCAGGTGGCTGCAATCGCCGCGGGGCACCCCGCCACAGCTTCAGCCCCGCCGCCCCGCGTTCACTCACCTCAGCGGCTGCGGCGCGGCCCAGCCAAAGCAGGGAGAGCAGGAGCAGCAGCTGCGGCGCCAGGTGGCCGGGGCAGTCCCTGCCGGCCATCCCCGCGCTCAGC
>JANRGW010049815.1:0-11292 GCA_024733675.1 Psilopsiagon aymara | reverse complement strand
TATATTCTTTTGATTCTTCACCCCCTTTCCCCCCCCCCCCCCTCCCTTTTTGGAGTGGGGGAGAAGAAGGAGGGAGAAGCAAGTGAACAAAACTGCTTGTTTTACGGCTTAAACTGCAACAGTTCTTTTAGGAGGGGGAGGTGAGTGAACAAACTGCGTGGCTGATTTACAGCTTAAACCACGACAGACTCCAGGGGAGCCTACACTGGAACATGTTCCTGGCAGGGCCTGTGGCCCTATAGAGAGAGGAGCCCACGCTGGAGCAGGTTTGCTGGTAGGACTTGTGACCTATGGGGGACCCATGCTGGAGCAGTCTGTTCCTGAAGAACAGCACTCATGGAAGAGACCCACGCTGAAGCAGTCTGTGAGGATCTGCAGACCATGGGAAGGACTCATTAGAAAAGTTCATGGAGAACTGTCTCTCATGGGTGGGACTTCACAGTGGAGCAGGGGAAGAATGTAAGGAGTCCTCACACTGAGGAGGAAAGAGTGGCAGAAACAACATCTGATGAACTAATCATAACCTTTGTTCCCTGTCCTCCTGTGCTGATGAGTGGGTAGCATGTAGAGAATTTGGGAACAACTTTGAGCCCATGAAGAAGGGAGGGATGGGGGAAGGTGATTTTAAGATTTGGGTTTATTTCTCATTATCCTGCTCCGATTTTGATTGGTAATAAATTAAAATAATTTCCCCAAGTCAAGTCTGTTTTGCCTGTCATGGTAATTAGTGAGTGATCTTTTCCTGTCCTTATCTCAGAACATGAGCCTTTCATCACATATTCTCTCTCCTGTCCAGGTGTTGAAGGGGAGTGATAGAGTGGCTTTGGTGGGCATCTGGCATCCAGCCAGGGTCAACTCAGTATGCAATTCTCATAAATTATTTCCATATTATATTGAATTGGCTGAGTGTGCAATACACTGGATTCACTGATATGTTGTTTGCTGTGAACTATTCTTGTGTTAAAACAGGCTGTACAACCACAATAGTTGTCTGCAAAAGCCAGGCACCAGCCTACTTTGCATTACTGAGGTTTGGCAAAGCAGGCGGACTGCAGTGATGAATTTATCTCAGTGTTCATATAATTGTTTATAGGTGGCCCAATTTACCATGGGGTTACTTTAGTCCATTAAGGATGGAATTCCAGTAAGTGAAATTCACTCTTTCATAAAGCAGAAATGTGAGGAAAATGACAGTGAGTCATAGGGCATTATGGTTCTCTAATCGTCTGTTCAGCCCCCCTTGTTGGCTGCATCTAATGTTCCAGGTTAAAGTAGATGGAGACGATGCATCATTCACTGGTCATTGTTTTCTCCCCCAACACCAAGTTCACTTTCTGTTTCTCTGTAATTCACCCTCATTTGCTAGAGGCCATAGTTCTCCATAGTTCTAGACCCTTCTTGTGTTTTAAAATAGAAAAGACATTATTCATCTTGAGGAATAAGTCTTTAGACTTATTCTAGTCAAGGTTTTGAATAGAATCATAGAATAGTTACTGTTGGAAAGGACCTTAAAACCATCTAGTTTCAACCCCCCTGCCATGGGCAGGGACACCTCCCACTAAACTGTATCATCCAAGGCCTTGAACACCGCCAGGGATGAAGCATTGAGAAGCAAGTACTGAATGCTGGAAACTGAACTCCTATGCCTAAATATACAGAAGAACATGCTATGTCCAAACGCGCAAGAAGATCATAGAATCATAGAAATGTTAGGGTTGGAAAGGACCTTAAGATCACCTAGTTCCACCCCCCCTGCCGTGGGCAGGGACACCTCCCACTAAACCGTGTCACCTGAGGATCTGTCCAACCTGGCCTTGAACACCCCCAGGGATGGAGCATTCACAACTTCCCTGGGCAACCCACTCCAGTGCCTCACCACCCTTACAGTAAAGAACTTCTTCTTTATACCCAATCTAAACTTCCCCCGTTTAAGTTTGGACCCACAGTCTCAAATAGCTGTTTCTAGCTCATGACCTTCCAAAGTTGACATAGACAGCAGATATTCCTAATCCAGACCTGTAAATTTGCTTTAACCCTTATATGAAGAGTTTATATCAGGACTTGGAGGGTTTAGAGAGTATGCTGTTGCAACACACTGTGTCTTAGTGTCTACCCCAAGATTCTGGATCGTAGTGTGCACTCAGGTTAAGTCTGAGAAAGAAAACACAGGTGGTGGAATCATCTGCATAGAGTGGGTCAGGAAAAAAATTAAATTCAATCTCCATTTAGAGAGACAAAAGTCACCATAATACAGCTTCCAAACTGAAAGTAGATCAAATCACCCCCCAAAAACACTGATGTATATACTGTATCCTAATTTTATTACTTTTTAGGTGTCTGAGAAAACTAATGAAATATACTGCACAACATACAGTTCTGACTTGGATACTTTTTAAGCGAACAATCACACTGAAAGATTTCACAGCCATCTCTGTCTCAGCATTCGTAATTTTTTTTGTTGTTATCTGTCTCTAATCTAGCCATTTTAAGCAGGTTTGGCCATTTAAACATGAAAACAAATGACACTGGGATTGTAGTGTGGTATGTGGCATATTTTTATACCTTAAAGAAGGTTAAAAAATGGAATCAAATAAATAAAAAGCATCAGTGAGAAAATCTCACAATTTCTTCAGTAGTCCTGAGGGAAAATATCAATCATTCTTTAACAGGACCGGGACCCTTTTTTTGCCTTTTGTTATTATATCCATCAAGATTATTCCAGAGCATTCCACTGTTCGTAAATGCTCATGTCACACTCAGATGTTAAATCTTTCAGTTCAGTTATGCACAAGGACTGATTTACTTGTTATGTAGAAAAAAAGGACAATTCCTTTTAAGAACAAAATTGCATCATTTTGCTTGATACTTCTCATTTTTTTCAGAAGATTTTCTTAACTAGGAGCTGATATGCTGTAGCCATTCTACTCCTTCCAGAGTTTCACGTTGTTCTTACAGAGGACAGAAGGAAAATGTTTTGCATATGATGTTGTCAGATAGTTTTAATGAACATATTTGAGAAGAAGAGATTGTAAAGCTCAGTTATTTGGATGAGGACTTAATTAGGAACTCAGTTCTATAGGACTAATATCGCTTTCTGTTCTCAGTTGCTCTTTGTGTAATACGAATAATGACATGCCAATTGTGTACGATTATAGATATTTATGGAACTAGATTTTGTCTCTACATTTAATTATGCTTTTGCATGTGGGGTAAGCATCCCATTGCCACTGTGATATTTAACTGAGTCTATTTTTGTGGTTTGGTTTCTATTGATCTGTGCATTGATAGATTTTTTTGCTCAAACTTCTGTGCTAATCTCTCTACTTGCTTATATGACAATGTTTTCCAGTGACCAAATATAACTCAAATAAAAATCTTTTAAAATATCATAAAATCATGTGTTTAAATATTATATAAGTATAGGTAATATAAAATATTTATATTATTTAATATTTAAATATTTAATAAAATTATTATACATGTATATTTAGATATATTTGTACTTCTATAAAATACTCTGAAGTATTTATAACAGATAACAATTAATTATTAATAATAATTCCTTTTTTTTAAAAAAAAATTTTTTTCTTTTCTTAAATAAATCTACTTACTGTAGCCAGACATTGAGTCTGTATTCATGTGCATGTTCATATTGTGATATAATTGGACAGTGTCAACTGATTTTGAGAGGTTGGTATCTCAAAGACAGCAATATTCAAGCTTTGTGAGAAGAGGGGACTGATTAGTAGAAAAAAGGTATTTTCTATAGAAAAACTACACTTTGATTGACTTGAGAGAACCTAAATAGGAAAGGAAGACAAGGAAGTCATGGACATGATCATGGAACAAGTTTCTTGGGGGTTTGTGTATTTTTTCTCTTGCATGTAGGAAGGAAGAAAGGCATGCAGGGCACAATACAGAATATAGTAATTCCCATGGTCATAAAAATGCACTAAAAATATCAATGAAACATGGAAGGATGTTAATATATTTCCACACTACTGTTCCTCCAAAAGAATTTTAATATGTACTTATCTACTTTTGTTTGTACAGTCTAAATAAAAGCCATTTGTTCAATGCCTTGTATAAGTGTATTGGCCTCTTCAAAAAAACTTCCTTTCCTTTTTCCTAAAGCATTAACAAACTTACTTAGAAAAAAATATTCATGCCAACATAATGATGTAAAAACATTGAATGAAACCTTCAAACTTCCAGGGCATGGAAATATATTTGCCAGGTTTTAGAAGTTTCCCATAAAAGAACTGCTGTTGCTTGTGAAGTTCTCTGATAGTCTGGATGACTTAGTTACATATACAACATAAGGTGTTCATAATCTAAATTTAGAAATGTAGAAGAGATATATCTTGGGAAGTTGTGCATGGACTGGCAGGCAGTGAGGCTTTGTGAGGAAAGAAAAACAAAACAAAAACAAAACCAAAATACCATCAAAAATAAAACCCCAGACAAAAAACTTACCACAGTAAAAAGCAGCACAAGAGTTGAATGCTCTAGAGATTTTCACATAGAGCAAAGAGAAATTTTCATGCTTTGGAAAAGCTTATGAAGTTCTGAAGGAGGATCCTAAAGGATTCTGCATGAGAACCAATGTGATCAGAATCAACTCACTACACCTGCATTTTTAAATTCTACCTATAATTAACTATACTTTCAATGCAAAATACTAGAAACTAGATAGATTGAAAAATATCAGAGTCACATTCTAAGGATTCACATAAATGAATTTATATTTGAAGGAATGTATTTTAACTAAGAGGTTTGTTTAATTAAGAGAACAGCACATTCCACTTCATCAAGACATTTGCTGGTGGCATGAGATCTTGCATATGCCCATAAGGCTGGTTGAGTATGTGGTCCTCTCCTGCTAGGGACCTTATTTGCTTTTCAGAAAGATAAAGTGGTTCTTTGCACATAACTGAATTACCTTCCTAGGGTGCTCCTTTTTACCTTCTGTCACAGCCTCTTTGCCTGGAAAAGAACCTGAAATATTTTTAACATTCAGAGGATTTTGAAAATTGATCTCAGTGGATCATGTGCAATAAGAGAGATAGATGCCCTTTTTGAAGGTCACTGGAAGGATATCTTCAGCTTTGTCATAATCAAATGGATTTGCTAAAAAGCACTATGGCTAAGTAAAAAAAAAAGAAAAAAACACCACTCTTCTGTTAAAATGATAGTTCATTTTATCAAGGCTTTGTACCCTTTGCCAAAGGAGACTGCTTCTGTTCATGTACAGTGTATGTTACCTCGCTGGTGGGCTTCCACTAGCTTGATAGTGTACTACTGCCTAATTTCAGTGGTGCAAATTATGGAGTACCTAGGTCACTAATCCTTTCATAGCTTTCTGATTGCAAGTACAAGTGATAGCTTCCACAACCCAGTTGCCATCTTGCTAATTTTGCTCACTGTCCACCAGAGTTTCAAGAACTAAACCCCTATTGTATTAGGCATCAAGACAACATACGGAAAGAACAAAAAGGAGTTTATTTCAAGTAACTGCTAACCATAGTTCAGGACAAGAGAGAGTAGATACATGAAGACAAATGAAAACTTCACATGGAAACAGAAAACGTGATGGAAGTAATCAAGCTATTGTGATATCATTAAGGCAGCAGAAGGAAGATAACGCTGTTATTTGGCAGCTATAAATGGGAAGATTCTTTCAAGCATGGAGGATAAGGCAGAAGAAATTATGGACCATACTTTGCAAAATGAACCAAAGATTTACAATTTGGAGATAAAATTTTGAAACAAGCTTGAATCCAGAACTGACATTTCAGCAGGCTAGGAAGAGATTAAGGATGTCCTGAAAAGTAGAGAGAGGCATTAAGATTGACCAAAGTTAATGGCTGGATCCATTAAGTGGGTTCAAAAAAATACTTAACAAAGTGATGGGGTTCTTTTAGCATCTTTCTGAAGTAGCAGATATTAGTTAATTTTGGTTCTTTTTAATATAGTAGATGTTGAAGTAACTGAAATGTAAAGAAACATGGACAAGTTATTTAGCTTTATAAACCAAAAGGAATTACTTTACAGGTGGATAAATAATTTAACTTTTATAACAATTAAACAGAACCTGAATATGATGAAATGTAGTGGCACTTGAGTTGAATTTAAAAAGAGGTTGCAGCAGAAAGATGGCTTTACCCATCTTGATCAGGAAACGGCATGAAGAACATTTTGAAGAAGAAAAGGAAGGGCATTATAGTTTAGCAAAGTTGAATTTGAGCTGCTAACTAAATATAGACATGTTAACTAAATATAGCTACTCCTCACAAGACCCTTCACCAGCTTTGTTGCTTTTTGGACAGATTCCAGCAACTCAATGCCTTTCTTGTAGTGAGGATCCTAAAACTGAAGATCCATCAGTCTGTGTTGATAGTGAAATATTTTGTCACACCGACTTGAATTTTCTTTACCTTTTTACACACTTTCTGTAGTTAAGTCAGATAATACAAAAAAAGTCACCCCTAGAAATGCTTTCTTACCTGAGAAAAAAAGAAAGTAAAACACAGCGATACTGCGGCAATATAGAGAAAATAGATGGAACTGGCTTAGCCAGCTCTTTAATCTTCGGAAAGACTGCACATGAAAGAAGATTCAGGAAATACATAAATGGTGGAAGACAGATAAATCCCCTGATGTGACTAGCTTTGTCCTTATAGCTACATTATAGATGAGAAACACAATGCAGACTACACATTTTAGACCAAATCACCACCAGCACATCAACAGATAAAAAGAAAAAACAAAACAAAAAAAAACCCCACAAGCACACCTTTTGTTGCATTGTGCCTTATAATAGAACAAAATTCTCTCAAACTGTATAGCATACTTTAATACAGCTCCTCATTATAACTAATAAGAAATGTCAGCTAATGGTGATCAAGATCAAATACATTTTCTGTTTAACAAGCGGCACAAAATAAAACGGCTTATGATGAGGCAACACTTGCTCATTATTTCACAATCACAAGGAAATAAGTCAATAAACTATTTCATGGACCAAACCCATACTCCTTTGAAAAGCATTGGGATGTCCCTTCCAACAAATTGCTTGTGATTTTTATTCATAGGATTCTTTCACCAGTAATTAGTTGGTAAAAATGTGCTGGAATCAATCATATTTTAGATACGCATGCAGCGAAGTGATAGGATGAGTAACTGGGTATCCTTGTAGAATTACACTTTCCATCAAACAATAGAAATTGTTTTCTCTTTAGTGTTCTAAATATCCCACTATTTGGTTCAAATCTCTTTGTGATACATACAGATAAAGAAAATTATTTCTAGGGATTGAAAAACAGCAGAGTTCTGTCAATCATTATTTTTTTGATGCTGAACAGTGCCAAAGTTTTGCCTGGAGTAGCTTTTCATACTGATAATTCTATGAATACTATTTATTTGTTCTTGTGAAATGAGACAACTTGCGATCTAATAACAAAAGCTCAGCTATTTGCTGCATTTATGCTCTTTTTCTCATCACTTATGTGATAAAAATTTTTTCCTGGTTCATGTCTGAATGATTCTGAAACTTCCCAAGAGCTTTCAAAACAGCTGCATGAATGGTCCTGAGTTCTTGCACACATTCAGATTTATGGGAACCGTTGTCAAGAAAATCTTGCAAGGCTTTTTCTTATAACACTTTTTCTTATATTTTTGTTGTTCTTTTGGTTACAGATGGTTTCTTTATCAACTAAGCCACTGATCATGACACAACTTTAATTCACTTAGAGTTATATTGTAATGGAAATTGAATCCATGTGAAAATAGGGACTCCTTCCTTCAAATTGCTATAAAGGAATTTTACACTAGATAATCCTCATCTTCATTTCTCTCACAAGAAAAATGTTTACTTTTAATTAACTAGTTTACCAGTTTAGATGACAAGAATAAGGCAATTATCTCCCCTTAAAGTTACCGGGTTTTCTGAATGTCAGATTCAACGTATTGATTAGATTTTCTTTAATGCATATTTTAACCATCTTTATATACCCCATATTTTATCAAAATCAGAAGAAACAGTACTAGAGATTCCATGATGCAAACTACTAATAAAATATCTCAAACATGAAATCTAAACTACAATTAGATATTTGTTGGATAATCACTAAAAAATTCTGATCTTCATTTTGTCTCAGCCTTTGAAACTTTAAAGTTCATCCACCTTTGTATTAGTCACACAAGGTAATCCAAGAAAAGCTAATCTCCACTTTATTTTTCCTTTATTTTCTGTAAAAGAAAATACTTCAGTATTTTATAAGTAAGAAAACAACGCTGTTTAGTTTCTGAGGAACCATTACACAAGTCAGGGAATTAAGCATAGTATCTCAGCCTGCACTTTTTTTGGTTCTTCTTGAAAGGTTATTTCAAGCTTTTTTGTCATTTCTCTGGCACAGATGCATAGCTGCCATTAAGCACAAGGTCCACTATAACAAAGATAAGTGAAGTGCAAGGTTTTATTGGACCTTTCAGCATACTCTGACTGCAAAAGAAATATAGAAGGTAAGATCCCTAAATGGATGAGGTGAGTGGTGGTCTGATTGAGAAGGCTAAGAATTATTTCTGTGGTCATGCAACAGTGTCAAAGCAGATATAGATAGTATCACTCGGGAAAAAATATTTTATATGGCATTATGAATGAGGTACTGAACACTTCATTCCAAAAATATAGTTAGACCTTTAATGGTCAAAATAGTATGGTCAAGCTCTGAAAGCAGATTGCTTACCTGTTAGACTAATATCAGTCAGACAAGCAATCTGTTCTGGCAGGCTAAAAGGAGCCAAGATAATTATTTTTTGAGAATTGAAAACATCCCTTTTTTATTATCATACAAATATAATAGAGAAAAATGTACCTACAGGGAATACCTGTGTTGTTTTTCAATTAGGTCAATCAATCAGAATAAACATGATTAGTCAGAATAGGTTTACAACCCGGATCATCATATATCAAGTTCCACAAGGGAATATTTCTGCTTCTATGACGCGGGTAAGTAAACTATACATGAAGTAATGGCTTTCTCCCTGTGTCTCTCAGCTAGCTAAAAAATCAAAGCATTCCATAGGGTCCTCTAAATCTGAAGTTAAGTCTTCTTAAAGTGCAGAACATTACCCAGATTGTAAAGGACTTGTTGATTTTCGTGGACATGGGTGAGGGTTTTCTGCTTGAGGGTTTTTGCTTTTTTATAGTTTTTTTCTTTTTCTTTTTTTTTTTTTTTAATATGAAAATAAACAACAAAGAAGAAGAACTGAAGACTTAATAACACAGTCTCAAAATTCATAACTTCCTCAGATTCCTGGTCAGATATGCTTTTTTTGAATGTCTTGCATGCTAGAGAGTGGCAAAATGGAAAATGGACAATGGTTGTTTGCGGATCCTAAAGAATTATGATTCCAAAGGAATGTAGATATAGAACATCTATTCACAATTTTCTTACTCTTTTATTCATTAAAGAACTTTTTGGGTTTAGCCTTCAGGAAGTTGCATATTAAGAGACTTTTATTTCTAAAGTATTAAACCAAAATTGTTTATGAGTCTCCATGCCACTTTCACTTCTCTGTTAAACCTTACATTTACTAATATATTACTTAAGACAAAGGAAAAATATCCCTACTGGTCCATTTCTGCTCTCCTTTGCATAGATGAAACTGCTATTGACTTCAGTGGGATTTAAAGAGATTGAAACTCAAAAGGAAATTTGATGATGTATGTGTGTGTGTGCAAGCAAGAACAGAGTCTGCTATAAACTGTAGTATTAATGGCCATACCAGCTCATGTCAGGAAACTGAAAGGATAATATAAGTGTTGCTACTTTTAACTGTGTTCCTGTTGCTCTGCTGTGGGTTGTTTTTTTTTCATGGTTGTTTTTGTTCGGTTTTGATTGTCTTTTTTTTTTTCCCTCCCCTCCTGTTAGGCTTAGATAAGTCATGCAGTCTTTTCTCATTTCTCCTCCGGAAGAATGGAGTAACAGTGATATTACATAGTTCAAAAAATTTTATTTTAGAACTAAAATAGGCCACTTGAAAATAGTTAAAATCTTCCTCCTTGAACAGGAGAAATAAAGTTATTTCTTTTGTAATAGGAAACCAGTTCTTTAACTTTGAGCAAAGACACCTTACTCCTGTGGGTACCTAATTGGCTTCATACAATAACTTTAGAGTGCATTGGCTGGAATGGTATACATGCCATTTAAGCACTGCACTGAAACATCTTTTTATTGGTTTGTTTGACATCAGGCACTTTACTGCAAGTAAGGGAGGTACTTAATGGTATTTAATTTTCCTTTGTCTGGAGGCCTAGAAATACTTCCTAAGAATTACTCCTACTAGAACCAACTATTAATGGTGATTCTTCTTTCATTCAACTGACAAATTACTTTGGAATGCAAGGGTCTTCAATTCATTTTCCAGTATTCCTTACATGGGAATTTCTAGAGGATTCCTTACACGGTGTACTACTTCTGATAACATATTCATGAACATTGAAAAATAGGACAAACTGTTTTTGTCAGCTCTCAAGACTCTTTCCAAGCATTTGAAGACAGACAACTTATGCCAATCACAAATACTTAGGAAAATATCATTTACAGACCTAGGACAATGAAAACCCTTGAAAATTCAGATTGATGGAATGTGATAAAGATGTGAGATACATATTGAGAAAGTGATAAATAAAATTGCTGTTTCTGGAATGCAGAGAAAATAAAAACAGACAAAAGTTGAGGGGTAAGCATCAGAAAAAAATCTAGTAGAATGATGTAGTGGTTTAAGCTGTAAATCAGGCATGCAGTTTGTTCACCCACCTCCCCCTCCTAAAAGAGCTGTCATGGTTTAAGCTGTAGAACAAGCAGTTTTGTTCACTCACTTCCCCCTCCTTCTTCCCCCCCCACTCCAAAAAGGGAGGGGTGTGGGGGGGTTGGGAAATGGGGAGAAGAATCAAAAGAATGTGACTCCCATGGGTTGACATAAGAAAAGTCCAATAACTAAGGTATAACACAAATCATTATTGCTACCACTAATAACAATAATGACCAGGGAAAAATAGAAGAGGATACAAATGCTCACCACCCGGCGATCGAGCCGTGAACTCCTCTCTTCAGGGCTCTTGCCCCCAGTTTTTTACCTTCCGGGCATGATGTGCTAAGCTATGGAATACATCTTTGGTCAATCTGGATCAGATGTCCCGTCTCTGCTCCCTCCCGGCTTACCCTCCTCCCTGGCAGAGCATGAGACTCAGAAAGTCCTTGGCCAGACCAAAAAGTACTAAGCAGT
>JANRGW010049814.1:0-21031 GCA_024733675.1 Psilopsiagon aymara | reverse complement strand
GGAGCAGAGGGAAGAAAAAAAGGGGAAGTGAGTGAACAAACTGCGTGGCTGATTTATGGCTTAAACCACGACAGTTCCCCTAAACCCTTTCCTCTACCTCCACCCCAGCCCTACAGGCCCTCTGTATTGCCAGGTTTTGTGAAGTTTTCTATAATCAGCTTTTAGGCCTTCAGGAAGCCATACCTTGAAACCTTTTCTGATCCATCTGCTGTGGTTATGCATCTCAAATAGCAGAACTTAGGTGCTTCTTTACTTTCCCTATTCTTACATATTATTCATGTTTTAAAGGATGTCCTTATTACTCCTAATAGCACCTTTTAGACTGCCATTTTACCTGGACAGCCGTTTTTTTTTATTTCCTTTTAAACAAGTTTTTTTTATTTTTTTTTTTTAACACAGTATTTAATAAATCACAGCATCTAATAAAGCATCTTTAAACAATCTCTAAGCCCCTAAAAGCTGCTCTTTTAGTTGATTTTCTTTGTTTAATGTTATTCCCCTACATAAGATCAAAGCTACCACACTGGATTTTTGGGGTGTGTGCCTTCCATCGCTGAGGATGTTAAATGGAAAAGTATGTTCACTGATTCTGACTGCATCCTCTACAGCTCAATCATATGCAACGATCAATAAAATACTCGCAGCTAAATCACAGGATGATTTTCTTCCTTCAGCTTCCCTGATTACTTGATACAAGAAATAAGCATTAACATCTCTAAAAATGCCACCTCTTCACCATATACTATATGGTATTTATCCTCTTTGCTTAGGGAAATGTAGAACAGAAAGTATCTCCTGATGTCCTTCCAGAAGCATATTCTCTACACAATCTTATCATTTAAATAAACACAAATTATTTGGATTAAAGTCCATTTATTTGGTAAATGGATGTAAGATAATGAATGGGAATAAATAAAGGAAAAAAAAAAAAAAAGGCCAGATTAATGCTTTCTCCTACATTAAGCCTTGAGAATCTATGCTGCTTGCTGAAGTGTGCTGCTGTGCTCTTGAAGACTTATTCAGGAAGCAAAACTTGGTTTTCTGCAAAAATGCAGATCTGCATTTCATATCCTAGGATGAAAGTCTAATTTAAGAAATCCAGGACCTAATTTACAAAGGATAATAATTTTGCATTGTGTAAACAAAGAAAATAAGTGGAAAAAAATCACATTAGGCAAACTAGTAACAGAATCAGTATTTTACACATACACATTAGTGCTTAGCAGCCTGAATCCATAAATGAACCCTAAAACAGTGATTATCACATGGCACTGGAAAGAATTCTGCTTTTGGGAGAGATTTCCTACATATTCTTCCTGAAGATAGTTTAGATTCCTGCAGATTATAACACATAACCACAAAAGCATTGTAGATGTTCTGGGTGAAACAGTTTCTTGCTTTCAGGATTTTGCATCCTGAAATATCTACAGCAGATGGTAGAAAGCAGAGAATCAAACTCAGGGCCATAACATCCATGCTACTGGCTACGAGTAACAAGATCTATGTCACTTTATCAGCATAACTGAGCATAACACATGGTTAGCCTTTTTACTTATGCAGTAATAACAGGCTATCTTCTCAAGACTCGTACCATAACCAGACCTGCAAGCAGAATTCGGGCAATTGCACCCTGTAAAATAGTTGTGAAGGGATTGTTTCAGTGTAGAGGACAGCATGTGTAGAAGCAGCTGCCCTGTTCATGTGAATATATTTCCTTATTTGCTGGCTATAGTGCTGATTCATATCTACACAAGACACTGAATGAGACTATGAGAAGAGGGAATCCAAAGAAATCCACAGGGCTGTTACTAATTTTCTTAGGAGCAAGCCTGTTATCCCCTTTTCTATCAAGCCCTTATCAGAGATATAGATAAGGACCTGTGTACAAACCATAGAGTGCACAACAGATGCGGAATGAAGGAGATATCAAAAGCTGATAAATGGATCATTCATACAAGAGTGGGTGAATTTGCCCCCAAGGGCCTCTGTAACTTGTTATTAAAATAAATACTGACCCATTATTTTATCTTCTTTTTTACCATACCTTTTACCAACCTGTCATTACCATCCCTATTACAAATAAGACTGCATTCACTGTGAGTACCTGCGGTCCTGTGACTATGAGGCTAAGCCCTAAAATGGTAAACCAATTTTAGATTAACCTGCAAACCGGAGTGTCTGCAATTATCTCTTCTCAAAGCAATTTCAGACAGAAGAAATTCCATTGCTGCCCTCCCTCTGCTGCCTCTCTGAGGATATCTCTCTAAGGCAGGAAGACACAGAGCCCTGGAGGGGCTCCCAGCATGCCTGATAATCAATGTGATCCCACTGGTACTCTGGCTATTTTGCTTTCCTGGATAGGTCAGTGTCATAGACCAGAGGAGATGGCTTACCCTGGGCACCTGTAGCTCTGATAAATCAATGTAGCTGACCCATCAAAGTTAAGCAGACTTTAGGACAAGATTGTGGTAGAAGGACAGTACAAAATGGCCGTAATTCCAACAGAATTTGACTCATGGTATTGATTGCTGAGAAGACTATACATGAATACAGCAGGGGGCTACAGGTTTTGAATGCCCATCAAATACAAGTGAGGGAGCATCGGTGTATCTCATTAGTTTTTATTAAGACAAAGAGCTCAAAATATTAGAGAAATATGTTTTCTGAAAATAAAATTTTGTCATGAAAAACAGCTGTCAACATCAGCAGAAAAAAAATGTGCTCATCAAGAGATGCTTCCTAAAGAGACAGCAGAGGTGTTACTGAGAGAAGCTTAAGAATTGATGGGTCTTGAAAGCCACATTACATTTTTTATACTACTGATTACTGGTGACAGAGGCCTTTGATCTCTTGAAGAAAAAGCCTTTCAATCTCTTATACAGGCACAACTATCCACATAAGTACCAAGGAAGGGTTTTCTGGAGTTTGGAGATGAAGCACCAGTTTATCCTAATGAATCCAGAATGAACCCTGAAAAAATGTCCTCAGAAACACCAACTAAAGCCTCCACTTACACAAAACATGAAAGGTACTTTATATAACCAAGACAAAATAGATTAACTCTGATAATTTTCTTTCATGTCAGGCACAAACTTTCTCTTTCTAGAGCAACTTGATACCAGATTCAATGTTCATTTTTTCAAGTTGGAAGCCTAATGTACAATGACAGCCACACTTCAAGTGCATTACATAGGAGAAATCCCACTCAGGAACGCTTCACCTCTGGATCCCAACACAACTTTCAGCACCAGGTAGGTGCCAGCAGCCCTACCACTGTCAAGGTGAGGATAGTTCAGTTCCACTGGGACTGTTTAATAGCAATCACTTGATTACACATGGCAGAAGGAGGCAAATTCTCCATTTATGTTGCAGTGGTGCTGCCACAGGTAGCCTGCAAAATGGATTCATTTAAACAGCCCATGCGATTTGGCATGGGAGACACCACCTAGAAGTCATTTCTGTCCATAAGTAATAAGAGTGCAGAAGCAGGTTTTCCCACAGCATTTAGGCATTTTCCCTCCTGATTATTCTTCCTGGTCATCTGCCACCTATGACAGCTGGCAAGTACAGTCTGTCACAAAAAAACTAAAGTGTTGGATGATGAAAAAATCAAAGCAGCTACAAAGAAGCTTGCACTGTGATTTAGCCAGGTCCTACCACCCTCATTTGTTACAATAAGGGTGGTAAAATACCAGAGCAGGTTGCCCAGAGAAGTGGTAGATGCGCCATCCCTGGAGACATACAAGGTCAGGCTGGATGTAATTCTAGCCACCTTATCTACTTGAAGCATCCCTGCTCATTGCAGGGAGGTTGGGCTAGATAACCTTTGAAGTTCCCTTCAAACCCAAATTATTCTGATTCTGTGATTTCTCATCAGGATATAAAAGATAAAAGTTAAAGAGAAATAAAAGGAGCCCGACTTTACCCCTAGTAAACAGGAGGGGGGAAGTGCAGATAACATCAGCAGGGAAGAAGGATAACAGTTTTCCGGTGAGTCTATGGTAAAATTTCAAAACTATGCTAAAATAAAGAGAAACAAAACAGGCAACAATCATGGCATGAGACACCACAGCCACTGAAGGAAAAGGATAATTTGTCTGGCAAGTTTTCCCTGGACCACTTAACTACCATGATAGTTGTTTATTCTTCCTTCTCCCCTTCTGCTAAACATTTACTATTCCACACAGCACCCAACTTTACCATCAGCGAGGATGGCCATCGACTGGGAGAAACCCAGGTCACAGCGTGTTTAGCTTCCATCTCATATTCCAGTCTCATCAGGCACCCAGGAGGAGATGCTTACCCGGGTGTGGGAAGGCAGTGCTAAGTTTCTCTTAGTTTTTACTCCCACTTTCCAATAAAACAGAGTGCAATCAACAGTGGCAATGCACTGCTCTTTTGCTGAACATAAATGCTAAGAATCAATACAAATAATTATTTAACTGCTCTATATAATACAGACAGTTTATTTTGCTTAATCTCTTTGCCCTCACCTCTACAAAAACTCTGTTGGTACAGCAAAAGCAAGTAATGTGCCAATACTTTAGAGTTAAGTATGTAAGGTAATAAATCATTCCTTTTTTGTGCTTTTTCACACATCTGCTTCACACATGGGGAAACAGAAGTCCTAGTAGTTAGGTGTTCTAATTGTGTTACAATGTAAAATGTCAGAAGTAAATCTGTGATGCATTTGGAAATCTATGACACAAACTTAGCTTGGAAGAACAGAGTTATCTTTGCAGTTTTCAGTGGATACTGGATAGTTTGGTCTTTCAGGTTGGAAGAGCTCTGCTTCACTGTGACCAGAAATGGATTAGGGAGACTGTCAAACATGATTGGCTCAAACACTAGCAACCCTTATCATTCCTCTTTAGAGGGGTTATTCACAAGTAGGTCAGCAAGATTTGGATTCCCGTGCTTTGTATTTTGATTCTAGCAGAAAGAGCGTGCCACAGGATAAAACAAAAGAGGTCTCTCCTGGACAAAATAAGCCATGTAAGAAGTTCTTGCCTCACATAAAGTGTCTGCAGTGAAAGAACAAGACTGTATCATCAATACACAAAGTCTGCACTGCCTTTGTTCAAGTGCAGCTCACAAATCCTGAACCTCTGGTCGCCTCTAGCACATTCAGAAGCAGAAAAAAGTACCTTAGAAAATTATAGGGGATTTTATCCTCTCAAAGGAAACAAAAGAACTCTGTAGTATTTGCTCAGTATTTTGTGATAGGATCAATATGGTTTCTTCTGTGTTGCCCCCGTACAATCTACACCAGACTAGATTAGAGAGATTAAAGCAAGAGAGCAGGACAGGTCTGATGTGAACACACTGAAAGCAACTGAAAGATGCCTGCTGACTTCATCAGGCTTTGCATGCAACCCTTTGAGAATCACTAATGGTGTTACAATACTTCTTATGAAGCCACATACCTCAAGCATACTACAGTTTATGCTTGCTAAAACACCACGACAGAGCTCTCAGATGCACAGCTGATGGTGTGGCACAGTAAGGCTGACTATCTCAGCAGAAAGCACAAGCACAGCACTAAGTAAGGTTAACAAAGGGGGAACAAGAGGAAAATTTCATTACTCCTGCCATTAGCCGCTTTAAATTTGTCATGCTGAATGACAGGCTTGGAATGATAACTTGTCTGTTATTAACATGCAGAAATCCGACTGCAAAGATGTCAAGACAGTTAGGCAGGATTATCTTTTGCTTGAATGTGTTTTAAGCACAATAATATTGAGAAAAAAAAAAGAACTTTAATGTTTTGTGCACTTTTTTTAACTAATTGCTATAGAAACAAGTTGCAAGATTATCTCTTTCCTGAAGTGTCCATCAAATGCCTTTGTGCTATATTTCTTGCATTGTAACAGGATAAGTAGCTTATGTCAGAGCCATGTTGGTTCTGAAGGACAAAAGGAGCGCATATGTGCTGGGAGGGAGAAGGAACAGAGGAGGCAAATTCTCTCCATATTTTCCTTTGGGAACTGTACTTTGTCATAAAAGTAGGGTGTTTACTGTTTTTGATCTCCAGCAGAATTTTAGTTGCAAATGTCAAATAACAGAATAATTAAAATAGAGAAAAAAAAAAAAAACCCACCTGAGAAGGGGGAGTGACAGGGAGGTGGGTGGGACAAACAACTCCTAAGTATTTTTTCAGCTATTTAGCAAGAGATAATCTTGTTTCAGAGCTCCAAAGCAAAAGCCCATGTGATGGAGAAAAAGACACGTATTAGCATATTTTCACAGAGGAATTCAAGGAGGAGAGGCACCAGGGGGGTTTGGATAAACAGAACATATGTGAAAAGTGCAGGAAACTGTCAGATATTTGGTCCCTACCATGTGGCTGTTTCCCATGGGCTGAAGTAGCATTTTTCTTGGTACAGAAAGGTACCTGCGGTACCAATGTTATTACAGAAACAAGCCTCTACACTGCAAGTTTTAAGTGATGTAGAAACCAAGTCCCTTTGATTCTGTGGGAAACTTTGGTTTTGTTTTTTTTGGGTTTTTTTTTTTGGTAGAAATGATACAAAATTTTAAGAAAAGCCTCTTGGCTTGCAGATTTGCTCCTAATTAGCTGAGCTTTATGCTGGTTCTGGTCCCCTGGTTCAAGGCCCTCTTTAAATCAAGAAATCAAGATGTCTTGGGCTCCCATGCTGCAGTTTCAAATGCCTACAGCACTGAACAATACCTTTGATTTCAGCAGACTTGCTGCTTTTCCTGCAGGTTTTCAACAGCTTACCATCTGAAAGCTGAGCTACAGAATCTGAAAATAGGTGGCATAGCTGTATATTATTTGTATATTAGGTCTGGCCACATGGCTATTTCATCCAGGTATGAACACCAGATTTGTATTCCTTCTTTCTGATAGTCAAAGCATCATAGCCCACCCAAAATTAGTTACATCCCTTACCTTCAGTCCACAAACCCATTTTTAGTACCAGCATCTCAGCTCTACTTAGTGCAAGCACAGACTTTCTCCTTTTCAGGCAGAAATGTAATTGCAGGAAGCCTAAAAAGAAACCCCTACTGTTTACTTTGGGGTTTGGTCCCTTGGAAGCAAATAAAAGGCAGGTCTTACCAGTTCTCCTTCCTTTGCAAAGAGTGATTAGAGACGCATAGAATTGACAGAGATGTGTCCCATTCTCTGAAAGGAGAAGTGCTGATGTTGTCAGAGTCTCCTCCAGAAGTTTCATTTTTTGGTTTTTGGTTTTTTTTTTTTTTTTTTTTTTTTTAACCCTTTTTGCATGAGGGGCTTTAATACTTAAAAAAAAAAGTATCTTTCCAGTTTCACTTCCTCTGCCTTATCATCCTGCCTCTGGTATCTGAACATGTCATGTCCTGTACATCTACATCACAGGGATATTTTAAGCACAGAATTACCTGGAAAATCAAGACGCAGCAGAGGCACGTGCATATACAGCAGATACTGTGACACAGGAGTTTCTCCATATTTTTATCTAAAGCTATCACAGAAAAGTAGCAGAACTATATCTCCATGTATCTGGCTTCTTATCAATCAACTTTACTACAAGATCAACCAACTTCCTGTACTGCAAATGGACAGTTCTTATAAATGTATGATTACATCAAGTATAATTTTCCTCGCTGCACATAACTCTCTGCACCCTTAGTTTGGGTTTAGATCCTCTAGTAATCTGGGTCCCCACAGATTTCCCACAGAGCAATAATCATACAAAACTTCATTCCTTTTTTTTTTCTCATCCACATTAATCTAGTCTGTACCCATGGTACATGTATCACCTCTAGATATATTTCTGCATTACCCAGTGGAGTTCATAATTCTCCTCATCTTACAATGGTCCTGAGTACCAGTTCATATGTTACACAGTACAGCTAAAGATACTTAAATGCAACATTAAGAATATGAATAATCAATTTACTTGGACAACCTGAGATGCCCCCCTTCTCAAGTTGGATGCACTCTTTTACTTTCATGACCACTTTCAGCTGGGATTTTTTTCCACCTTAATTACCTGGTCATTTACTACTAGGGAGGTTAATATAGTCATTAAATGTTGCAAACAGCTTTCAGTTTTTGCTCTCTGTCCAATTCACATTCCTTCAATTCGGAAATGTCCAGCCACATGCATATTTTTAAACTTTGATGTCTTAAACTATGCTCAATACCAAGTTTATTACAGCATTAAATTGATCTTGCTTTAATAATCAATGTATAGATAATCAATTTAATACTATAAGAAAACATAAATCACCTAACTCTGTTGAGTGTGCTGAGCTGCAGTGACATTTGCTGGTCATGCATGGCAACATTTGTACAAGCTTCATTTAAGGAAGGTGGCAGGTTAATTGGTTCCAAACACAAATGCAGTGCAGCATCCATAATAAACAGCCTGTACCAGCATGAAGAGGGGAAAAAGAATGGGAAACCTGATTTGACTCTTTTGTGACATCCCTTCTGAAACTAATATTCAGATTAAGCAGATATCTTGAACTAGTACCAAAACGCCTTTGTACATTTATATGAAAATACACTAAGACATCTCAGCAGGCATCAAGTTGTTTTTCTTCCTCTACAAACCAAGAAGTTTGTAGATCCGGACTCCTATTGCAGTAGCTGTATGAAGTGCAGGTTAATGATGTATCTTGCTTGGATTCAAAGTTGATTCAAGAAATATTCATACTAATGGAAGCTGAAACCAGTACTGGAAGGATAATACTTCACAGCATGACACATCATAAGTACTCGTTAGTGTTCCTTGGTTTTCAGTTAATGCATACTCATGTATTTCCACCACCCCAAAGTCTGCCACACGGCAAAAGCCAAAGCATGAGTTGATAAAGACTTGAAGTCTTCCATGGCAATCACATCAATATTTACCTGTAGAAATTTAAAGCTTCAGCTAGGACTCCAGAAAAGTGGTCATATTTTATAATGCAATTTGGACATTAGTATTTCTGAGATATGCTCTCTTACCTTCCCAGGGTGCTGTACTCACCCCGTGACAGTTACAGAGGAGCCAAGACTAATATGATGAAAAATGCTAACTGGCAGTCAAACTTTGCTCTGCAGATGGATTAAACAATAACAAATATTGTTTTGACAAAAAAAGTATACACTTATCACCAAATTAATTTGTAATATGCTCATCTATACTGTGTTATTTTGTCATCATAACCTTAATCCTAAATTGAGTTACCAGAAAAGGCTGGGTTTGCTTTTCATTTTCCATCTTTTAAGGACTGTAGGTTCTAGATAATGGCAGATGCCCTAATCCACCACTTCAGCAGAGGCAAAGCACATGAGGAGCTGTTCATCCTCTGCAGCATCAAGCAGATGACAAAGGCAGGTCCTTATCAGCAGGATCTGACAACTCTACTTTTTACCACTTCAGCTGGAAAGACCTCATGCAGGGCATATGCAACAAACTGTTTGCAGGTCAACTGCCTATCTTAGTCTTCAAAAAAACAAATTTACAATTTGCTTTCTCTGAAGGCACTAAAAATAAGTGAGTAAGAACTACGGGGTTTGTGTCATGTCCAATACTAGATAACTAGAACATGTGCAGAATATTTTCAAGCTTTGCACAAACACCATAGAAATCATTACGCACAGGAGGCTAACTGCAGATTGACATTAATTATTAACATGCACCTCAGCAGCAGACTTGGCTCAATTCAAAGTGAGATATAACAACACCTTGTGTTTGTGTGAACCCCCCCCCCCCCCCCCGAAGGTTTACAAATTCAATTCAGGAAAAATAAAATGAGCTGTGTCAGGGAAGATAAGTGTTATATAGACAGGAAAGCATTACTTATAGTGACTAACCTGCAGGCATAGCTCAAGTGTCTGCCTACAGAAGTAAAGAGAGCAACAGCGATTCATCCTCTGTATAGCAAAGACATCTCACAAGCTCATGGCAGGCATGCACATAGCATAAACCCTGGGTGTTACACAGCTTGGGCTACTCTGAGCCTTTGGAAGTCCTAGCAGAGGCTCTGCCTCAGGAGCAGACACCACAACACAGCACAAGAGGCAGGCATTGCACACAAGACTCATGAAAGCAGAAAGTTTGTGTTTGGAGCAGGTGGAGAACGGGTAGAGGCTGTGGGACAATTAAGGGGGTGCTGTAGGACCCCAAGGAAGGAGAGGCAGGAGCACGTTCTCCCCTTGGCTCCCTGCTCCTGGCAGCATCATCTGACCCAGCCCCAGCCTCACCATTGCACCCCCTTTTACCCCTGAGACATCCCTACATGCAGGATTTGCTTCAGCTCTGGTTATACCCAGGCAAGGATGCTACAGTCCCAAATGCTTAAATACATACTGTGATCAGGATGAAGTATTATCAGCATACTAAGAATACATTTGTGTCACTGTGTACAGGGTGTTTCTTCCTCTCACATAGTATTTTGAGCACAGCAGCAGTAGGGTTTCTTTGGGAAGATGGAGAGCCTAGCCATAACAGTATGTACATAGACTCTGAATATGATAAGAAACCAATTCTTAACAGAAAAGTTATCATTTATAAACCTGAAACATTTCTAAAATACACTATATTTATGAGACTTATCCACAGCAATGTCAAAGCGCCACATGCCATTTAAGCATGGAAGCTGTTTTTTCAAAACATGTGTCTGGCTCAGACAGTTCTGCTGTCTTAAGTATGATGCACAAAAGACGCTCCATACATTTCTCTGCCTTGACATCATCATACTTCAAAAACAGCATATATAAATTTTTGAGCTGCCTATTGCCTACCATTGTGAGCCTGGTAGCAGCTTTTCTAGAGAAGAAAGGAGGGCCTCCAGCCAGTGATCTGCTCATCTCTACAGAAGACCATGGCATGGACCTTCCTTGTCATATCCCCTCCCACCACCAGATCCAGAATCCATTTGCATAATGCTTATACAAAGAAAAAAAATAAGAACTAGCTCACAACTCTGAAGCATGGTCTTCAGCACTTCATATGTCATCAGCTGCAGTTTGAACAGTAACATAGAGGTGGTGGCACCCAAGGCTGCAATTCATCCCTGATAGACAGCAAGAGCAAGAATACCTGCTGCCTCTATCCATTACCTGCTTTTGGTGGGCATAAGAATATTAATAGTTAACTGTAGAATGCAGTGACCTGTAAACATCTTCCATGAGCAATCCTGACTCACAATTTATGTCCTTCTGTTTGAACAGGGATGTAGTTGTCAAATACCCCAATTCAAGGTTTGCTTTGTTTTTTAAAGAAAACAGAGGGAAGTTTTCTGTTTAAGGATAGCTCAGATCAGCTGTAGTTCTTTTACCACTTTCCAAGTAGCTTTTTTGATGTATTAAACTTTTCAGATATTCCAAATGAAGGCTCCTTATTGAGAATTAAATATTGCTTAGTCCATCCATGACATCTTTCATTTGAGGACTGTGCTCCCTTCTTAACAAAGCATTTCTTTGATAATCTGCCAATGCATAGCAGGTTGGATTTGTCATAAACCAGCTGGACAGCAGACTGCTGTTCTCTTCCTGTTTTAAAACAAGTGTTGGGAAAGTTGGGGGTAGAAACAATACATCCTCTCTCCTCCACCCCCCCACCCCCCCTTTTCTTTTTCCAGGAGCATTTTTATTTTTGATTAATTTTTTGGTATTTAAAATCTTATTCAAGTTAAGACTTTGAAGGTTTCTGAAGTTTGTTTATTTATTCCCTCCTTCAGTTTTGCCATGTTTGGAATAAAAGGAAGATTCAAAATTTTCTTTGCTGGAAATTTGTAAGCCTCCTTCCAATCAGCCCTATTTGTTCCTATACTGGGTAATGAACATCCTGTCCTACTTTACACAGCTTTCTGTGTCTGATGATCTCCTTTCAACCATGAAGCTCTCTTTCCCAAGGAGGCATTTAGGCTGCTCCTGGTCCCCACAGATGCTCCTTAACTCTTCTCTAGTGGCATAGGAAAGCAAACCAACCATTATGAGAAAACTGACGTAGTCTTCTTGTCAATGTCTTCTTGTGAATCTACATAGAACCAGATACATTCAGAACTCAGCCTCAAAAGTCTGGTTTCTGCTGTAATTAATAAATGCTCATTTGCATACCAAAGGAATTAAACCCCCTCATCCTGTTCTCATTTCATCATAGTAAAACAGTCTCATCCTAATTCTGTCTGTGAACCTCATTTCAATTTCTTCATTCAGGGTATTTACCATAGCACCTTGCTCTGTTTTCCCACTGTGCCACTTGATGCAATTAGCTCAATCTCCTGCTTTTCCAGTTTGTTATTGCTAAGCTCTCTTTCTTCTTTTAGTAAAAAGAAAAAGCTTTTTTTAGTGAAAAAATGTACTAATAGTCAATTCAGGCTCCTATTGGAAAAATCCGATCATAATCTTGCTGCCACCCTCATCTCAGAAACAAATTGTTGAACTCAAAAATGCAGGACAAATCGAAGCTAAAAAAATTTGATACACTCTCTCACAGACCTACTTTTAAGCCTGAAAGTTCTTTCCAAATTGTTTTTCCACACTGCCTTTTCTTTTGATTTACTTAATTCTGATTACACTGTGAACTGATCGTACCTGTTCTTTTATTTGTGGCTCCCTGCTTCCTAGCATAACGTATATTTTTGATATGATGTTCTATAAAGCCTCCTTCAAGTATTTCCCTAGTACTCACATGCACTGTATTTCCACAGGCTATTCTTACAAGAACAGCTAAGCCCTCCTGTAGAACTTTAGTACAATTTCCATTAAAATAATAATAAAAGAAAAAATCTACCAAACAGCCCAATAAATAGAGCGTCAACTGCAACCCAAAAGGAAGAACAGTTAACTTGCAAATGGAAATGGCTTTAAATTGTAATAATGTCCAGTTTTGCAAAACAAAATATTTCACTGCAATTGCTTATTTCAAATGTGGAATTACATTCCTGTAATGACTGACGTGTACAATATAAATGAAACTTAAATTCAGGACTACAAATCTGCAAGAAACCATGTAATTGATCATTCTTTTGTGACAATAACTGAATGTTCTGGCTCTTCTGCTTCAATTGAAAGCTTACTGAATCAAGATTTAGCTGTATTTGTCTCTAAGGTTACCAAGTTTCATGGTACATGCTACTAACTACTTTAGAGCAAAAGCACTGAATAGAGCAACATATTGCAATAAAACATCTCCTCACAAGACTCTTCTTTCTTACCTCTCCTAATGGTGCTGAAAACCTTCTCAAGAATGGATCCTAGATATCATTTTTTTTGTCAAACATATACCAGGAAAAGGCTGGGAGGTGCTGCTGCTGGAACCAACCAGTGTGCTTTTTTAGGCTTCTGTTCTTTGTTAAGATTTTGGAAGGATCTGCCCATTTTATTAATGCAACTCTTCCATAGCAGTAACAGAAATAAAATACTGCATCCATGCATACATTCCCTTTCCTTTCCTGCACAGTAATGTTAGAGCATTTGCAGGCACTGTGGGAGTTGTTAATTTCTTCCAGCTGGTCTCTAAGCTGGAGTGTGCTTGAGTTGATTGCTGAGTGCCCTGCCCAAGCTCCTCACCCTCACCTTGACTAACTGGAGAATAGCCAGGTGACCATACTGATTAGACATTTTTTAAGTAAATTTTTGTCATTCCTGATGCAAACATTTCATGTCTTTGCCTATCAACTGCATCTTATCCCAGTGTCCCATCCCTGACTAATTGAGAAGGGACCTTGACAGACTAAGCTCACAGACTACAATTCTCCTTCACAGAGAGCTGTGAACACTTGCATTGGGTGGATGATGGGACCATCTGCCTGTATAGGTACTTGCTCCCTTGACATCATCTGTATGTAAACATGTAAATCCTCTTAGAAGCACCCCTGACAGTTGTACTCTGAGCTCACTTACGATACAAAATACATTTTAACAGAAAAACATTTTAGAAAACATTTTTCTAATCACTTTCCTTAGGGAAATATTTACTGAATATCTTTCTACCAACTATATTCTCTCTGCAGAGTCTTTGCCCACCCCTATTTCTTCCCTTGGTCAAGAAATGGGCTGTTAGCACTTTATGGGATATTTTAATGAAAAAGAATTGAACATATCATTCATGTCCTCATGGGATATAGCCATTATTAATTTTGTTGTTGTTGAGTTAGACTTATGTGAATGTAGGATATTGGATTTCTGAACTAATTATGCAAGCAAGAACTCTGGCTCCAAGTTTAATGGAAACTTTGAACTCCATACACTCAGGTGGTGTAATTTCCATAATTCTATCCACATACCTGACCAACTTGATCTAACAATCATTGGAAAACAGTAATTTATTTTACTTACCACTGCACGCTTTGGTACACTGTGGGAAGTGTGTTGCATTATGTCCCTGGTGACTGAATTACCAACATTTATCATCCACCTACCTCCTTGAAGGCAGGCTCCATCTCGACTTTCACATATGAAATGAACAGATAGATAGATAGAAGTTTAACTAAATTCTTTCTTTTCAAGGCTCCAGGCACCTCAGAAGTTGTGACTCTCCTTAGCCACATCCCATGAGTTCTCCATTCTCTGAAGCACTCTTGAAATCGTTCAAAGGAAAAAGGGATCTAATGGTACTGAAAGATGTTTTGCAGAAGATGCATTGGTAATCAATACTGGCGAGCTTCTTCCTTCCCCAGAGGCAACCGACTTGACAGCAGGAGTTACTTGTAGTAAATATAAAATGCTAGGACCACTGCATCTTGCCTATGTGTTTTTAGGCTGTGCAAAAGAAACTGGTATTCAGTCGCTTTGGGCAAGTCTTCCTCTTGCTGCAATTTCTTCAGTAATATCTAATAAATCTGTAAAGAGGGATACTAGCTTACACCTTGTATCCTCTGCATTTTATTAAAAGGAACACTCAACACTCCCAAGTTTCCATGGAAAATCTTTGGCTTCAGATCAAATACAAGCTCTTCTGTCTTAAAAGCATAATTTCTCAACTAAATGAATTTAACTGACTCCATACTCAAAGCAAGTGCCAGAGCTGAGAGAACAGAGGCTATCATCTTCATTTTCAGACACGGGTAGATCTACCTATGCCAGAAACATAGCAACAATGAACAGTTGGTCACAGCAAATCATAGCAGACGTTGATCAAACCAGGTCATAAATAATTCTGTCTTCACTGCAAAAAAGATTGATAAAAATGAATTTAAAAATAATCAGCCTTTCTTTGTACTCAACAATCTGGAAAAAAATTCCAACTGACATGCTGTTACTCCTGATTTTGCAATATAATTTCAATATGACCTACAGGTTTCATGGATTTTTCAAGTCCTTATAGCAGAAAAAGAAGAGAGGAAATCAGGAAGGTAGAGATAAGCTTTAGCAAGCAGTAAACAGATATGCTGATGCCCTAGGTTTCCATAAATTAATAGGTATAGTCTAGTAAATGAAATATTTTAATGACAGCTGAATCAAATACTAATTTTTCAGACCTACAATGCTGTGCTTAACAGTGCTTAACAATGGATAAGCTACAAAAAACCTACACTTTTCATGCCATTTCTGTGCAGTGTGCACTAGCTCTTGATCAAAACTATAGATCACAGACTAATTAATGAGTGATTGCCATTAGTTATGCATGTAGAATGATGGATAACAATATTAAATTGTGCTGTAAATGGAAAAAATATCTGAACATGTTAGAAGAGTAGAGACACCCCTTGAACCAAATTTTTTAGTGTAACCAGAATCAGTAGTTGCATCTGCAATATTTGAATTGAATGACTATATAAAATTTCAGTAAAACAACTTAATCTGAGTCTGATGCTCACCGTTTTATACATATTTATATAAAAATACCTGTATTTGTAGCACAGTGTGAGAAATACTAAAAACATTAAAAACATATCACATTTCCACATGGATAACCCACATTTCAGATAACTCTCTTTAAACATATTGGTCCTGGCAAAAAGCATTCTTATAGAAACCATGTCCTCATGCTACCTTCATATTCAGATAAAATGATCAAAATTGTAGGTGGAGGTGGGATGCTGTGGTAGAAAGAGTAGCAAACAGGGGCTTGAAACAGAGAGATATGGGGAAAGCAGGAGACAGGGCGTGGGTTCCACAGATCTGGAATAACTTACTTCCTGAGCACATGCATAATCCTATTGGTGGGATGCAAGAGTTGTTTGTTTTCTTTTGCAGGTAACTAAAAAGCTATATATGTGTGAAAAGTAGTAAATATAAGGACATAGTCGCTATCTTGCAGAGAAACAGCCAGCACATTTTGAGAAGAATTAGCCTTTTCACATCAAAGTGTGCACACAGCTTGTGGTTTTAAAATCACAATCTAGAAGTCCCAGTCATTAGAAGACTTTAAAAGGTTGCTCCTCTACATAAAACAGGATTTTCAAAACCTTCCTTGAATTATCTTACATTTTTGTTATTTTGTATTGTGTTACTGTAGTGTATCTAACAGCCTCTGTACATACATAATATACCTATGAAGACATACTTTCTGGTGACGCTGGGACCCAAACAAGATATCATTATTGCACATTAGAATTGTATTAAAATAATTGAAAAAATAGTTAATCATTGCTAATAAAACAAGATAAATACTAAACATTAAGAGAGAATTTCGAGCGTTCCATAAAACCACACCTTTCAGACAAATTAATTATTTGCACCATAAAAAATGCTAACTGTGAAATAAAATATTCCAAAAGAAAGTAATGAGTAAAAAGCTTCAGGTAATTTTTGATTACATTAAAACCAATTCACATTTTTCATAAAATATGCAGAACTTTACATCTTAAATGGTATAGTTACCTTCAAAAATTACTTTCTTTTTAATCTGTCAAGAAATGAAACCTTAACTGGGTAGGAAAGTAGTAAGAATATATCTAGAAAGAAGAAAACCTACAGCTATTCGCACGTAAGTGGCATAGCATATTTCACATACCTTCAGGAAAATACCTCAAATTAAGTCAACACTGTACTTGACTTCTCCGATCTGAGTTAACATCCTGCAAACCCAAACTGGCTGCCTTGTTTATTTCATAGTTTCAATTTCAACTGCTGTAATTCACCTCTGAATAAATAATAAAATTTATCTATCTTGTCAGGAGCTTCCATTGCCTTGAATGAAAAACACTTCATTTCTTTGTGATGCTGTTGAAGCTAAAACCTGCTGCAAGAGACTTACTGAGCAGCTCTGGAATAAAAACTACTGGGAATGTTCCAGCTACATGGCCACCTTGATGAACATCAAAATTGCATCTTAGACCAGAAAAAAGTAAAGGAAAATGCACTACACAAAATATGTCTTCATTTGAGGAGTGAAGTTATTACTTAGTGGCATTGTACACTGTTAATAAATTTTCTTTATCTGAAACTATAATTTAATATTTATGTATCTAATTTCCATCTGACAAAGTAGCATATTCTAAAATTAGAGTGTAACCAGAAAACTATTAACTACCATAAACGATACCAAAACACAACTCAAACATATCTTAAGGAAACAATAGATACATTTTGGCCGGGGGAAATATTTCCATTGCAGATACTGTTTTAAATACAGCTGTTATTTATGTCTTGAAAAAAAATTCTTCAAGCTCAAAAAGATTTTCTGCTTAGTGAGTCCTGGGTATATACATAAAGACCAAGAGTACACTACCAGAAAGTCCCTTATTGGTTACTAGAAGGTACAGTACTAATAGTAAATAATGAAATTGGGGGGAAAAACCATTTTCAGTATCACTGTTATATGATGCATTAGACAATATATCCCCTTTGAGCAGAAACTAGAGAAAATATCGTGCCCTTTATTATCTCTGTGGTTTCTTACGTGTAATAGACAGCAAAAAAATTGCACTTACTTTAACGTTACAGTCGAGAGTTAGTTCACAGCTCACCTTTTAAAATATTAGTGGCCATAATACTTATGATAGGTTGTGCATTATGCAAAGATGAATAAAGATGTGCATTTAAATTAAAAAACGAGCAACCACTTACAGAACCAACAGTGAGGCTTAACAGAACAAACATGCACTAACCCTACACTTATGCAAAACTAAGTTCTTCCAGGAAACTGTAACCAACTGTTGACCTTCTACAAAGGTAAAGGTTGCGTCCCTTGGTAATATGTTTGGACTTTTTAGCTGAATTCCAGTTTATTAGCTCATTGTCTGTAAATGTGCTGTTCTACTGTGATATCCTTTAGCTGCCCTTGAGCTTTTCCAGAATCTGCAATCTTACAGTCACTTTTATTTAAGGTTTTATTGATCCGAAAAGAAAGTCCCTTCAGTACTACACAAATAGGCTTCCTTATTCATCCTCTTCAGGTTCCTGTGGTAAAATTGGTGTCTCCTCCTTTAAACAAGCACTAAAAAACCCAAGGATTGTGCTGTAAAGGTGATATTTGCTTTTCTCAGAAGCAACGTTATGACCTTCATCCGGGTAGATCTAGCAGAGGAGAAAGGAAAAAAAGTAAATAGTTTTTTAAAGGCTCTTCAAATATTTAGGGCTCTAATTTTTCTTCTATTTTCTTTCTGGGATCTTCAGAATATTTTAGATGACACCAGGATGATAACATTAGTTTTATGGCATCAAGGAAAGCTAATAAAACCCTGAGTAAAACTCATTCTCTTGGAATTTGAACTTACATAAAACAACCATTGCAGTGGGATCTGCAGAAGAGAAAAATATTATATTCTCAGTCATTGTGCTTACAACAGTTTACTTAGTTGGCATTTTCAATAGTGTTGAGGCATCCAAATCCCATTAGAATCAATAAGGATTAATTACCTCATGCTTTTAGGAACCTCTCAGTAACTGAGCTTTTAAATGTTCAGTGAAAAACCTTTTTATACATATTTTTAACCATTTACCTATCTTATCTAAAACCCATCATCTCTCTGTCCTAGAATGGATATGGGCATTTTAAGCTCTTAAATCAAATTCCACTGGAAATTTCTCCCAAGTGAGGCTGAACAAAAATTTGCAGGCTGAATGAAGAAATCCAGGCACAACGTTTAGGACAAGAGATTTGCAGTGGCCTGAGGCAAAAAGTTTCAATTGCTTCCTCAAACTCACAATATGTTGCATAATAAGAGTTCTTTCTTGCTTCTTCCTCTCTCCACAGGCCTTCACATCATCAACTCAGCTGAGTTCACAGGGATAGCTGGAACAGATCCTACTCCACTCAGATTTTACACATAAAGTCCTTTTCCCTTTATAAGTGATGCTAATTGCCTTGTTACCACCTCCTCCCTGATGTAAACTCTCACACTTCAGTGGAAACTACAGTTCACTAAAGTTCAGTAAGGTCAAGGTTTGCAGGGGGTAACATCAGAGATATTTGGAGGAGTGACCCAAACCCACATTATCTAAGATATTCAAAAAGACTTAATGCAATCAGAGCCCTTGGCCAGTAACATCCACATATGCTGTGGTGGGTCTCATGCATGTTTGTACATCAGCAGCACGCCCTGCCCTCTCCCCAGCCTGTCCCCTACAGCCCCCTCATCCTCTGTATGGCTATAGAGAGAGGGATCAGCACTCTTCCCTTTTAGCTGCCTTTTAATGTTTTTTAATGTTGAAACTAAGGGGAAATTAGTTTCATTTGACCCAATACTTTTTTAGGCAAAAAGGGACTAAAGTAGTGATATCCATATTACAAAAAGTGCATACGGACTCTAAAGCACTTTATACAGCATTTTAAGATAAGCAGGTGGGAAAAAGATGAGAGAGAGGAGAAAGAGCCAGAACAACAAGAAGATACAGCTCTTGATGGCCATACTAACAGTAAAGAAAATGGTATTAAATGAAGTCTTAACTGCAAATTAAGGTTATACTGGTTGCACTGTGGTAGAGACGTTCCTTCCCAGGGAAGAAAAGAAAATATGAAGCTAAATGCTGACCTGTGCTTATAGGAAATGTCACAGCTGCACATACCTGCATAGTGTAATTAAGTCCAGCTTTTATTAGATGTTTAATTAGTTCTGCTGAATGCTGGAAGTGGACTTTAGCTGCAAGATAACAACATTTGGATAGTATTAGAAAAAGATAGGCTAATATAACATAGGTATTTCTGTTAAACAGCTTTGACTGAAAACATTTCCAACCTCTGTAACTACTGGATCTGAAGCTGACTGTCTTTCTGGTCAGCTAGTCTGCACAGCCCCACCAGTTCAGCGATACAGGGTGTAACAGTAGAGGTTTTGGAGAAGGAGCTGGAAACCCCAGGGGAAGCCATGTCTTTCAGGCATTCTGTGAGGACTCCACTCTACCCTTGATTTACACATACTGCAAGAGTTTAGAGGTGTGTAAAACCATTCTGTTTGAACATCATGACAGTTTATAACTGTGTTAAAGGAAATCACATTGGATTTTCTACTGCTTGTTCAGTATCGTTAAAGCCCACCATTCTTTAGGCAACGGAATTTCTGCCTGCAACATAGAAAAAACTTAATCATTGCGAGGTAAAACCAGACAACTTTATTACCATGTCCTAATGCTGTAGAGCTTAGGTTGCAAGTGGGCTGGGTGTTGTCACTAGGTGTGACATTAAGAAAGGGCAGCAGGCAATCATAGTCCTTGTCCTGAACACACTGTATTGCTTAGACATCTATCAGGCTCCCAATTCCCTCTGCCACCGAGTTCAGAGGAGTAGAAATTGCTGCTGCCTTTTACGATCATCAAAGTCTGAGACTCTCATGCCTATATAATCACCCTGTATAACTTCTCTGTCCCTCCCTTTGTGCCTGCACCAAAACTTGCTCTTTAGACCTACATCAGTTAAGAAAGTCCAGAAAAATATACTGCAGTCAAATTTAAATCTGTAATTACAAATTATCTCGAGTGACACACAGAATCACAAAATCATAAAATAGGGTTGGAAAGGACCTTAAGATCATCCAGTTCCAACCCCCCTGCATTGGCCAGGGACACCTCTGACTAAACCATATCACCTAAGGCTCTGTCCAACCTGGCCTTGAACACCACTAGGGACGGAGCATTCACAGCTTCCCTGGGCAACCCATTCCAGTGCCTCACCACCCTTACAGGAAAGAATTTCTTCCTCATATC
>JANRGW010049808.1:0-41409 GCA_024733675.1 Psilopsiagon aymara | reverse complement strand
GACAGTAGCGCGGGGGGGTGTCCGAGGGAGAGATCCCGGCGCTGATCGTAACCCGTGCGGGAAGGAGCGCGCCGTTCTGCGGTGCGGGGAGAGGGTGGGGGGGCTCAGTGCTGTGGAACCCACTCCCCCAAAAAAGGAAGAAAATGTGTTTTACTGTGAGGGAAAATCAGGCGTTTGGGGCAGGCTGCCCGACCATCTCTCCTTAATGCCGCCTCAGAGCAGCCTCGGGTCCCACAGCAGCCCTTGAGGCGGGGCAGGGAGGTTCCGGGGGGGCTCCTGCTTGCCCCTGTGCACTCCGAGCCCCCTCTCTAAAGAAACTTATCTCAAACATCTCACAATAATGTAAATGGTTTAATTGCCGCGTATTTAAACCATGAAGCCGGACTGAAAAATCTGTTAAACTTGGCCCATTCCCAAGCCATTGACACCATCCGGCTTCACCGCGCCATGGGAGGGAATAAGGGGGAGGGGGTGTCCAAATACGTTTTGATTCAGGAGTTTTCAATGTACCAGGTAAAACATCTTCCTTAAAGGCTGCTGCATTTAACCAACCCCCCGGTTCCTTTTGTTTGCTTCGCGTTTTCAACTCATTCAAACAAGTTTTAGAAAGTTTGGGGTTTGGGGTTTTTTTACTTTACTTTCTTCGGAGCGGGAGAGTAATGCATGCAAAATATTTAGTTACAACTTATGCGAAAGGCACCGATCTGTAAAAGCATTTTCTACTTTCGCAAAGGATTTTCCTGCTACTTTTGTTCCGGTCAAAAAATTAAAAAAAAAAAAAAAAAAAAACCCGGGAAAAAAAAAAAAAAAAAAAATACACACACAAAAAAACCCAACCAAAAAAACTTGGGGGAGAGATAAGGTCTGGAAAACAATCTGGAATTGCCAGGCTGTTGGTGGGAGCTCTGCGGGGCTGGCGTCAGGAAGTCTGCGCCGCCTTCTATTACTGTTGATCCAGCTTTGTGCAGCTGCACTCAGTACAATTAGCTTGTAGAAACAATCCTGCTGTAGGCAGCCTCTTCCCTTCAAAGTGCTTTTCTATACTGATCCCCTCACATCATGATGCTGGAAATCAAGTCACAAGCCGACCACTGTTTGGCCAACATCATCTGTGGGAATTCATTAACCTCCATCCCAGAGATGCAACAAGAGATTGTTTGTCCAGAACTAAACTTACAGCTTAATATGATGTAGCCCATACAGGAAAAAACCTGTGTCCCCATTTCTTTTTTCTTCCTTTTTTTTGGGCAGTAACAAGAAACACATTGTGCAGCTTTTTCTCTTCTTTTTTTCTTTACTTTTTTTTCTTCAGGGGGTGGGGAACGGAGCTGAAACCAGGCATGAGCCGGCTCCTGCTAAAACTTTGCGATCGAGCCGCTCTTCGGTTCATCGGGCTGCAGTTTCCATAGAAGCACCTTATCCCCGCGATCATCTTGTTGGGTGCACTTTGCAAGCTCATTTCCCGTCTGAGTTTGCTCCGCTGCTCTCAGATGCTGCAGCTGACACATTTCCTCTCCCTGCACTTTGCACCCACCTCATCCTTGCCCAGATGCTCAGGGCTGATTGTGCCTAAAAGGGGGTTTCATCGGGCTCCACAGCTGCCTTGGGGGAAGGCAGTTTTTTATCTTGTTTTACATTTTATTTGCACTTTCCCCTGCTCCAGCACTCCTCTCCATGCCATGCAGCAGGCCCTCCCTGTCCCCATGCCCCCAGTGCAGCAGCGCTGCCTGGCCGGGATACAGCTGCGGCCACAAGCCCTTGGCCACACGCCCTTGCATTCTGCCGTGTGTTGTGAACACTGCCGGTGGCTCACAGGGCACCGGTGCTGATCCGAGTGGAGTGCATCCACGGATGGGACACCACTGCTGTGCACCACAGGCCGCGAAGCTCTGTGAACAGCCCCAGAGCAGACACAGGTGACATCTCCCTGCTACAGGAGCTACTTGTGAGCAACCGTGCTGCTGGGAGCATGCGTCCTGCTTCCTCACAGCCCTGGCTGCTGGTGGCCCTGCTCTACATGTCCCACTGGCAGCACTGCTCGACAGTTGGGGTGGTGTCACTGCTCCTCACTTCAGGTACCTCATTTGGCTGCGAGCATACAGCCAAGTGTACCTGCCCAACTCTGAGCCCCTCTGTTCTTCACAGAACACATGGATGTGTTTTCTGACCCCCATTTCCAAACTTCATCCTTTTCTGGGCCATAGTTGCAAATGCCGTGGATCTGCCAACTGTAAGATCTTCTGTCCCCCCACTCTGCTTTGGAATAATGTTGTTTTTTTACAGTATCATTCCCTTCACCCCGACTTTTAAATGTCCCTCATCTGCTGCTGTTACAGTCCCAAGCTGCATGTTGTTGGAGGCTTGGGAAGTATTGTGGCAAAACATTTATTTTCTCACTTTTTTTTTTTTTAACATCTTTTTATTTGCCAGAAGTGCTGCACTTTAGGATGGACAAGCCTTTGTTCTGATTCAGTTTTAACGTGTATATCATTTTGTGATTACACTCCCAAACTACTGTTCTGCAGGAACGCCTTTTACTCAGACTACATTTTCTAGCACCACCCTGCAAAGCAGGGTGTTTCTACCTGAACTGTGGGCCTTTGCTGGGCCATTTGTATCAAGTCCAAGTTCAGACATTTCAGTTCTAATGTTTTCTTGTCTTGTGTGGGATTTCTTGTTCCTGTGAGTAGGACTGGAGCCCTGAAGGCAAGTCTACATAAACTGCCATCTGCAAAGGGCTGTTTCTTACCTGATGCTACTTAAAGAAAACTGCCATTAAATCTTTCTAGAAGCAGCATCTATCTCTCTGACATAGTAAGTGTTCCTGTTGTGGGATGTATTAAATCCACCTATTAACTCGTACATTTTTACTCTAAAACAGAAACATTTGTTTTCAAGGATCTTGAACTAATTTATTAATGCAAGGTCTGTGTTTCAATTACATTATGTAGCATGTCTTCTAGAAGTGAACCAGTTAGATGGCTCTTTATGTTATGGAATCAAACAAGTTCACTTCTTAGTGCATAGCTTACATAGCAGATGGTTTTCATCTACGGTAGCTTTTCTAGTGATACCTTTTAATTAGTATAGGTCTAAAATGTTGCAAATTTTGCACTCCCCAGCAATTTTCTGGAAAAGCCATTTGGAATAGAAGAGGAAGAGGAGCCAGGCAGGAAGTTACTGGTGGTACCTCTCATGGTAAGGAATAGACCAAGGAATAAAAAATAGGCTGCTTCTTCTTGTCTTAGTTATCCGGACGGCTGGGCCAGTTCCCCTAGGCCTCTGACTTTGGCCTGTCTTTGATTTTTGGTACAGGACTGTGGGAATGAGATCACAAAATGCTTGGCTTAATTTCAGTGGACAAAGGAGGGATGGGGAATTGGATTGGTGGGAGAAGGTTTTGAAAATCTGTCCCAGGTATGGTTTTAAACACACACCTCCCTCCTTCAAATTGTAAAATTATTACGAGTATGTATGTATAGTTACGAGTGTGCATGTGTTTGTATGGTGTGCTCTGTGTTCTAGCTCAGTAATAATGTTTCACGAACATAGAGAAGAAATGGAGTCTGTAGTGAGACTGCCTTCTAATTGTTGGTGAATCTGTAATCTTGGCTTTTTGTTCACTTCAGGCAGATTCATCTCTGTTCTGTATTGGAAAGCCTTGTAGCAGGCAGTGTTGATTCAGTGCTTTACCAAAACTATTGTTATTGGTTATGTTAGCACATAACTAATGGCATTTTCAATCCTTTTTCACGAATATATAGAGGCTAAATTTTCTGTAAATTTTCATAATTGCTCTCGGGGATTGGATACTGGAAGTGCAGCTTAGCAGACTATGTGCCACATCTTAAATACAAGTGCACCCTCTCGAGTCCTGCTGAACCACGTGAGTTCCAGTGACGTTTCCCAGGCTGTTAAAACTGCTTCATTATAGGCCCAGAATGAGCGTTATCTAGGTTAAGCTGACTTTCTTAGTGACTGTCGCCTGCACAAACCCACCTGGGAATCACAAAACAGGTATGTGTGTGAATCTCTTGAGAGGCTTGGTCCAGGAGGTGTGCTCAGATCATGCTTAAATGCACATTGACAGCATGGAGTTTAGCACAAAGCACAGTAGCTGTTGGGAAGTTCAGGGTAAGAGAAAGAAATGAACTGCTGCTTTTTTATAAGCAATTTTTCTCGTGAGAGCATTTGCCCTGGAAGTGCTCAGATTCAATGTTCTTCTCATCAGAGGTGATATAAACTCCTTCCTGGTTGCAAAGCACCCCTCATGACCAGAGTAGAGATAAGGCTAAGGTGGAGGACACCCACCTATCCTGTTCAAGCTTGCCATGGTAAAGAAACAGATGCAAATTTCAAAGGGCCAGAGGGATTATAAACAAGAGGAAGCCTGAAGTCCTAGCTCAGGGGTAAAGGCATCTTCTGAATGGCAAGAAGCCTGAATGCTGGGCCTGGCCTGGCAGACTCACCCGTTCTTGAGGGTGAGGTTCATCTTACCTTATCTCAGCTATTTGGAGGTTTGATGTCTCTCTGCAGTCAGTGGGAAGAGAGGAAAAGAGACACCTGCAAAGCATGATTCATTCCGTGCCTGTTCAACACCTCTTTTCGGATGGAATGAATCTCTTCACTGGGGACCAGTGTTCTCAGCAGAAGCTAGACAACTGACTTTGACCAGAAGTCTGACTTATAGATGCCAAGTGAGGTGAATTCCACTGCTGATGACTAATTTTTCTCATTCATCATACCCCAGTTTTAGCCTTTAAAAAAATTTGGTGTGTAATCAAAGTTGGTTATTTGAGTTCTGTCTCTGTACAATATTCATTTCTCCCATTGGGAGGCTGGAGATGGATAGGTGCAGTGAAATGCCCTGGGATGATGTGTCCCTTTCTCTGAGGCCTGTAGAGCTTGAAGGTCATGTGTGCCCCTAGTTCACACTCATGAATCCTGGTGCTGGATGCCTGAAAGTTCAGTGTGGAACTATTACATGTCATCATGCAAACTTCTTTTGCAGATGGTCTAAGTTTCTAGAGGCACTACATACTATTTTTAAGAGAGGAGCCAGTTGCATAAAAATCTGCATAAAAAATGTTAGAAGATTTAAAGAGGCTACAACTGGAAACTTCAGAAAGCTGAAAGGCAGCTTATTTAAATCAAAGAAAGTTGAGTACTATGGAAAATATTACTAAGTTTATATTGCATTTTATGCACTTGCATACCCAGAAAAATCTGTCTCTATCTTCTAAAACTGGAGGTGGGTGCCTTTGAAAATGTTACCTTTAATCCTAGCCCTGAAGAGATAAGCATGTAATTTTCAGTTTCAGAAAGCTATAGTTTTTCATTTTTGATGGTGTGCAGTAATGCTGAGGTACACTACAGGATAAATCCCAAATCTGTACCTCATTGTTTCATCAGAGATCAACAAAAGGTCACCCAGCCTTCTTATCAGATTGCAGGAGTGCAAGTGGGTTTTTGTGCTAGTTGAAGTTCAGTGCACGTATATTCTTTGCAAACAGATGATTGCAGGAAAAGACAAGCTATGTATTTGTATGATTAAATATTTGTCAAAGGTCATCAAAGGGTTATGTCCAGTCATTTTGTAAACTGTAGTTTGTAGAGGCAGTGGTGGACAATGAGAGTCCAGTTGGGTGGAATTAAAGTCATATGTTCTCCTGACAGGTTTTTAGCTACAAATACAGTTGGAGATAATTCCACCACATTGTTCATGTCAATTGCTCCATAAGGCTGAATGCCTTCAACTATTACAAAACACATGCTTGAGAAACCCTTCTACTTCTTTTGTCAAAATACTGAAACTATATGTGCACCCAAGATGTTTAAATTTGGCAACATTAAAGTAATTGGGAATGGACTCAAAATTAAATTACTTAAGGCTTCAAGCTATTGTTTCCAGCAGAGACAAGAGGTCTGAAAACATTAAAAGGATGTGCAAACTTCTTGGAATGTTTTGGGCCGGAACAAAACAGCTGGTTTATACCTAGCTGAGGATCTCAGTTGTTCTCTGTTGAACGGTCAGAATTTGGACTTTTTGCAGTTTCTTGAATTCCTACCTTCTCACTCTGCTTTGTTTTTACTTCAATAGCAATAGTTGTGTGTTCCTTACTCTCTTTCACAGCTCTACAGGTCTCTTGGTGCTGGAGATGGGATTCACCTCACTTGACTTAAGGCATGTGTCTGATTGATGTCTACATCTAAGCCTGTCTTTCATGACATAGTTTATAGGCAATTGGGAAAATCGTTGCTTCTGTAGTGACTTATTTCTTCCTAATGCAGAAGTCTAAAAGACTCTACACCTACCCCAATAGTCTCTTGACTTTGGAGTCCAGCTGTCCTTGGCCCAGCTGGCATATGGTTTAACTAGACACCCTGGTTTTGATGTGGTCTCAAACTTCCCCAACAGTTCTCCAGTTTTTTTTTTTTGTGTGTGTGTGACTTCACACATTTTAATTAAAAAACTTGACAGCAGCAAGAAAATGAGTGGTGACTGATACAGTTTCACCAAGAAGTTGTTCTGGCTGTGGTCTTGTGGAGTGCTGGGGATTTACAGGCTACAGAGTGTACTCTCTAGGCTAGATGCTCGTAGTTTAAGCTCTGTGCCTTTCTGCGACATAGTTCAGCCTCTTGCTAGCTGTGGTAAACTTTGATTGCAGGACTGCTTATTTGTGGCATAGATGAGACTTACATAGTGAGAGAGGCTGTTTTCTGTGGCAGCCTTGCCTTAGTTATTGTAGAAGGTATGCAAAGGGTTGTGAAAGAGGCAAGACACTCCCATAAACCAGCTGAAGGACTTAATTTAATCCATGCCTCTGACACAAAGTTTTTTTGTGAGATGATGGACAAGTCATTTAAAGCAGACTTTTGTCAGAAGACTGTTTACCACATGGGAAGTCAATGGGAGTTGTTAAATATCTAACATTTAATGGGAATGCCAAGCACTCTGAAGGAACAGGTCCTATTTATCACAAGCTTGGCAGCCAGAACTAGAGTTATTAACAAGTATATGTTCAGGTCAGCTGTTTCATAAATGACTACTGGTTTAAAATTAACAGCTTATAATTTAATTTTTTTTTTCCTTGAAAAGGGAATATCTCTTTTGAGAGTAGGACAAACAGGGGGAAATGTCATTAAATGTGGGAAATGATTCTGGGGTGGCAGAAGTTCATTGTAATAAGGGGCATTCTGGTCTCCTTTCCCAAAAGCTTTTCAGGGCCCATAGATTGCTTTCAGCTCCTGCTCTCCAGCTGGGAACTCGCAGGGTAGTGCAGAGCCAGTAAAGTGGCTGTCAGGAACCAGATGGCACTGATGGAGAGGGACAGAAGGCAGATGATGATGGGTTGCCTGGTTTGAGAATGTTAGGGCTGGAGGACCATGGAAAGCACCAGTCATAGCTGGATGAGGACTTGGAGCTGGAACAAGGAAGTCTAAGGATTAAAGGGGAACAGGGGAGAGGGAGAATTAAAGTTTCAGATCTCTATTCGTTGCTTTATGTTTCTTTTATTTTAAATGACAAGCTAAAATAAGCCACACCATCCAGAAAGTGAATGCTTCTGAAGAAGTTTCCTGTATTTCTGTCTCCTGTTAGGACAACTTGTGAAGTAAACTGTGCTGAGTTTAGCCCTAGCTAGATAAATTCCGTACCTTATGGGAGATACAGGTTCAAGACTGATCCAATGAGATCCTTTTAACCCTCACATAAGAAGCACTCCATAAGTGGTCATTTGAGACATTCACATGGTACAATGGAGATTCTGAGTTATGGTCTGAACTGGGAAGAATGGAATATGAAGTCTTCATTTTTGACAGGCCTTTTAAACACCAGACCACTTCTTGGAGAGTTTCCTGAGAAGATATTCAGGAGAATACTGATTTTCTTCTGAAGCATGCTAGTAAGACTGCTGAAATCGTGAAAAGTTTCACAAGATGGGAAAAGTCATTCTTCCTGTATCTATTTAGTATCATTTGGGGTACAGGATGTTTCAGTAGTATCCAGCATCACTTTAAAAACATATCTAATGTTGAAGTGCTGATGGATATTTGGGGGTATTTGGGTCTGTTTGCAGACACAAATCACTTAGTCCAGAGTGGCCATGCTCTGCTTCAATGGTTTTGTCTTTTTTTTTTTTTTTAATGCGAGCTTCTACTTTGATTTCAGTAGTGTTTGTATGGATTCCATCGAGGAAAAACAAATGTCATGGCAAAGTTTTAGGTAATTTTTCTGTTGTCTGTGTGTTTTTTGCTGTAATACAGACATTCCTTTTTTAAACCTGGTAAAGGCATTGACGTCTGGGGAGATGATGCTCTCTGCTGTGTACTGAAAGCAGCAACACACCTTGCAGAATTGTTTTAGGAAGCAATCTGCAGTGTGCCAATTGCTCTCTTTTCTGCTATTTTGGTAGTGTTTTATGGAGTTGAGCGCATGTGTATAAGCTGCAAATGTACATTCCTGTATAGAATAGAGCAGGCTGTCTGCGTGGATCAGCTGTTATGGGGGAGGCTGTGGGTTAGACATTAAACAGGCTGTGGAAACTCCTTTGATGGAGCCTTCAGTAGTCTTGATGCTTTATGCACATGGGGCCTGATACAAATTCAGTAAAACCCAGAAAGACTCTTCCTGTCGGTTCACAGCTTTTGGATCCAGCTTCAGGTGTGTTTGTGAATGTATATGGGGATGTAGCTGTTAGTTGGGTAGTATAGCAGTTGCCTGTGAGAGCAGAGAGGTTTCACTGCTCTGGATTGGCAAGTGAATTTTATCTAAAGCTTTCCACTTGCATGTAGCCAGCCTGCTGAAGTTCTAAATAGATTCTGCCCTCAGACTGTAAAGAACAAGATAATCACTTTATGGTATGTACTTGAGAGCTAAATTATTTTAAAAGTCTGAAATTAGCAGATGAGGAGGAATTTATTTGCCAAATACATTTAGAAGCAGCTTGGGAAACCTGTCAGAGACCAGCTTGAACTGCTTAACTAGTGGCTGTTCAACTTAATAGTTCTCAAGCATGCTTACAGTATGAGGGAGACCAAAATAAAATCCCAGGATACATGGGTTTTTCTTCCAGACAACAAAAAATGCCATCAATTTGCAAACCAGGTAGCTAAAGAGGAAAACCTGCACCTAACCTGCATTACATCCTCTGTGCTTCAAGCAAAAAAGAGCCTTGCTCTTTTTTTGGACTCTCTTCCCCCATTATTTCCCGTTCTATTAACTTAGCACATGCTGAACATGACCTTTGCTCTGCTAGCAATGCCAGCCTTTACCATTCGTTAGTCCTTTTCCCACCCAGATGTCTTCATGCTTTCCTGCATCCTATCCTCCATGCTTGGAACAAAGGTCTGGAAAATTCTCTCCAGCCGTTCTCCTTCAGATTACTCCTTAAGATGCACTTTGACCCTGATGCCTGTGGGGCATTGCTGATTATAGCTAGGCAGAGTGAAAGTTAAATTGTTTTCTAGGCAGCCTATGTGAAAACATGCTCACGTTATTTCTGCTGCAGTTTTGCTGTCAAGCCCTTTCCTGCTGAGGAGGACAAGGCCATAATGCCAGTTTAGTAATCTCCAGCTGTCATTGGCAGCTGACGTAGATAAGAGAAGCTCTCAGCTCTGCTGGTTGTTACCCTCCTTCTCCTTCAGTCACAGCTCTACCAGATTGCTTTTAGCCACCATGCTTCTTTCATTCTTCATGACTCTTGCACATCTGTGAATTTAGCAGCCTTGCCTCACTAGGGGACTGATGCAGAGTCCACCCTTTCAGAATATGTTAACACATCTTGGCTTCAAGCATCAAAAGTCTGTTTTTTGGGGGGTGGCTTTCTCGTGCGTGGAGCTGCAGATCTTAACCCTTCAGAGTAGCAGGAGGGCTTCCTTCGTAGCTGCTATTACTTGACTAACTGTTTATGGAAAGGGCAGGCGTCCTAGCTAATCAGAGCTTCAGACAAGCAATTCTTCACATTGTTTTAGGGTTTTTAATTAAAACTGTAGGCTGCAGCATCACGTGGCAGAGAGCCAGTATCAGGCATCTGACAATAGGCTTCACCATCTACCAACAATAACGGAATTCCTCACCGTATGCTCCGAAGGCTTCTGAAATGCTGTGAAGGGGTGAGATTGCTGTTTGCAAAGCACCCTGCAACATTCAGCCTTGCAGGTCTGCTGATTTTTAAATTATATAAACAGAACCCTATAAGCCCCCCATAGCACAAAGATACTGACTTCTGTTTATACTGTCCGGATCACAGATGCTGAGCATGAACGCACGAACAGTCCTTTTGTATGGGGTTTGACACTTTCTGCGGCTGTCTGCACTGTTTTTTAATACACAGAATCCCTGATTCTCCACTGCCTTGCACCCTGTCTATTCATTCTCACCCCTGTGAAGTGAGGGTAAAACACTATCAAAACAAAATGGTACCATTTTGCATGTTTTCCACTCAGTTTGTACAGGTGTAAATAACTACAGAAAGAACGGGGCAGAGCAGAACCTGACCCACAGTCTGTCTCTCAGTGCGTCAGGGGTCCTGAAGTGGGGGGATGACAGAACAAACACAAGCTGTTACCTTGCCATTTTTGCTAATGTTTTAAAATCAGGCAGCTTGTGAGGATGACAGATGCAGAAGTCAGGCAGTACTTAGTTCCTGTAGTCCTCACGTGATGTCTTCTCCTAGAGCAATAGAAGCATTACCCATGGCATGGATAAGTGCTTAGGTTAGCTGGTATAAGAACAGAGTTACCAACATAACTTGTCTTTCTGAGTTGTTTAGCTATTGCACTTAGTACTGGAGAAAGAATAAGCCATTGTTATTTCTACTGTTCGTTGCATTACCTTTGCTTTTATAAACCTTTTTAATGGAGAGTGAGTTCTTCAAGCTGTGGTACGCCTGCTGCTTTGTCTCCTGGGTCTTGGGCACAAACAGCACTCAGGTTTTTAATTTATGTGCTTGGGGGTTTTTATATTTGTCATTATAACAAGAGAAGACTGTACTCATCTTGACTCGTTTTCAGTCATCCTCATACTGCCTGACACAACTCTGCAAGTAAGCCCTGAAACATTCTTCCAGAAAATGGTAGCTCTTTCCCATCTTTCTCTTTGCACAAAGCCCAGCTCTCTGACACCTTCCTTGCTTTCCTGGACGGCACATTTGAGCATCTTAGCCCAAGTGCCTTTTTTTTAACCAGAATTTAAGTTTATTTATGACTTGTTGATATCACTATTACCCCTTTGCCAGATGTCTGTCATAAATATATATCCTGTCTATTTCGGGCCTCAGCCTGCCCCAGCTTTCTTTTTGCTCATCTGATTTTTTTTACTTCCAGAAATCCTGTCTGGTTGCTCCTTCAGCTGACACTGTTGCCCACTCTGAATGCTAGTTTTAGGCCGCCTGTGTGCTTGCAGTGAGCAGGTTTATCACCTTAGTGATTCCTGCAGGCAGGAAGTAAAGCTTCATGAGAAGGGCTGTATCTTCTGCAGTGCCTTCTGTAGTCAGTGTGTTAGCACTGGTCTGTGCTCTACTTCAGATAACCTTCAAGATGTTGTATAGTGCTGTTTTTAAGCATTGTTTCTAGGAGGGGGAATAACAAAGCAGATGATGTTGTGACCACAAAATAGACATATAATGCATTTCACCAGAAATATAATGTTAGATTGCACCAAAAAAATCCACCCTTCCTTAAAAAACAAAAATAAAAAATCCAGCTCTGCGTAGATAAATGCTGTCAAAACTTGAGTTTGGTGAAGTTAACATAGGCTGTTATAGTGGACAGGAATAATGGACAGAAGTTAAAGTCTTTTGAAATCAGAACAGTAAATATTTTGGGGTATCTTGAATAGAAAGCTCACCGTTGCATTAACTTACCCACTCATTTTAGAAACTATGCGAATTCTCATGACTCATTTCAGTTCTGTGTAACTGTTTGTATGCAAACGTGACACAACCCTTCTCACAGTAACACACTTTTACCCTCCCATTGGAGTTCATGCACGAACAGGAGTGCTGGTGTTCAAACCTTACCTTTCCTGAACACAGCCTTGTGCCTTCCGTTTTCACGTTTAAGGTCCCATTTGAAGAAACACTTCTGCCTAGAATTAGAGTTGCTTTGAAATTGAAAGCCTCAAAACCAAAACAGCACTTCATATCAGAAAGCATTTCTGTTACAATGACTTGTTCTCACATCTAGATGTGACAGGTTTGAAAGGGACCAACTTGCACAAAAAAAATGGAAGTTCTGTCCCGAGAACAGGCGTGAGAAGGTTCACCTGAAAGGTAAAGTATCCATCGGTGCATATAGAGACTTAAAATGAAATTGCCATGTAGCTAGAACAGACACAGCTGATGAATAAATGTATATTGGCTAGAATAAATGCAAAGCATAATGCCAGATATGGACAATGTAGAGTGCAGAAAGACAGTAAACTGAGTAAGCATCGAATGAAGGATTAGCCTTAATTGTGAAGAATCAATTCCAATGAGAAACAGAACTGGGGATCTCTTTTGCCCAAAAGCAGTTGAGGTACTTTTCTCGCTAGACAAGAAGCTGCCTGACCTGTCACTGCTTTCCCATTTGAGGCTTGTCAGCAACAACCTGCTGTATATAACATACAGTTCAAAGGCTGCTTTTACTCCTGAATATCTCTGGCAGGGTTGTAGGCTTTACTGCCCAGAAAATATGGTTAACAAGTTTTTTCTGTTTTTCCAGAATGCACCTTTCTATGTAAGCATCCAAAAGACCTTCTGCAGCAGCATCCACTGCAGTGCAATCACGCTGTGTCACTCTTTGCCAGTGGTAGGAATTATGTTATATTTCAGTCTCTCACAAAGTCCAGATGACTGTAGTGGAGTCTTCCAGAGTTACTTGTTCAAAAGCAATGTTTTTGGAGTTCAGTTGAGACACTTCATACAGATGTGTTGAATCCCTGTGTTTGTCTACTTCTGAAAATGTTTAGGCTTTCCAGACTCCTTTAAAAAGCTTTTCAGTCATTTTTCTTCTAAAGTAACCCTTGAAAATGTAGAACAATTATAAAGGTTGAATGTGCATTGGACGTTCATTGCCCTCAAACCACCAAAACTATGGTGACTTTGCTGTCTCTCAGAGGTCTACTGTGTCCCATGAAACTTAAGAGAGATGTTTCTTAAAATCTTCTTACATATTTTTGTGGAGCATTTTTAATAAGTAAGCATGGGATTCACCTCAGATTAAAGCACTGGCGTTCAGAGGCTTGATCTAGTTGCCCACATGTAGAAGTCCAGCACTATTGGAAGTGCTCAGTTCTCCCGTCTGGACTCCAGCTGCTGCTCCGTATTGGTAAAGGAGTGACATAGCTAGAGTGCCAGTCCTGCATGGATTTCTTCGGCACCCAGTTGCACCTCAGGTGGCACAAACAATAGCAGGCGTCAACACCTACTCAGTGCACTCAGAGGAGTCTCCAGGGAATGTCTGCTTCTGATGTTGCTGCTACCTGGCACAGTTGCCCAGGATTTGCTGTGGTCGTAGTTAACATGGCTAAATCAGCTAATTCAAGTGAACTCGAGTGTCTTCTCATTGACATACTTCTGACTGTTAGCTGTGTGATCAGTTGGAGTCCAGCTGAGGTTTCTAGGGTGACATGAAACTAGGCAAGTTGCAAAAGAAGTAAACAAACTGTAAAGAAGAGAAAGTAGGGACTTGATCCATCTGTGAGTTCCAGACTGATTGATAACCTGCTGATGTGAAGATCAGTGCAGGGTCAGGTCTTACGAAGGAAGTACCCGCTTTTCTCTTAATGACAGCATCGTTAGTAGTGCAGGTATATAGATCTCTTAAATTAATAGTGCAACAGATTGTTCCTGCTACACTTAACGAGCAGTTCAGTGTAACAGCCACAGCTAAAATACTTGCAAGTTTGTGAACTTCAAAGCAAACTTTGCTTCTTTCTAAAGAGTCTTGTAAACAGCTAAGCATATTTTCTTTCACCTCATCTTTAAAGAAATTACAAAAGAATATATACAGCAGGCCTGAAATTCCTGCCAGTCCTTCATCTTGGTTTTCTTGGCATATTGGAAAGGAATCTGGATGCTGAAATTTACTCTTAATGAGTACTTAATTTTATGACTGTGTTCTTGTTCTGTGCACTCATGCTTGTCTGAACTACTGATGCTCTTATAGGGGGCCAAAAAAGATGCCTAGAAGATAACTGCTAAAGTAACCAGTGCAATATTCTACCCCTTTGATTTTTTTTTTTAATTTTTTTTTTTTTTTTTTTGTTTGGAAAGTATGGGTGGTCATTAATTGAGCTGCATTTCTTTATTGAGTCATATATCTTTTGATTATAATGCTACAAATTATCTGCAATCTTGATTTCAAGAGCTAGACAAGCATGGGAAAATAGGTCTCCTATGGCTTATGCTTATGATGGATTAAATGTAGAGTGAGACAAGCAGGCACCAAATGTAATCAGTTCTGGGTAAGGCTGGGTTTGGTGGCTTTGTAATGGAAAATAACTGGTGCTTGAAAGTAGTTGACATAGTTTTGGGTCCTTAGGATCTTAGTACAAAAAATGTGGGAAAAGCAATAGAAAAACAGGACCTGGGGATGGGGAGTGGCTGGGTCTAGCAGATGTCCAGGATGGGCACAGTTAAACTGGCTGATGGGTGGAGACCCAGGATGATTGCTATGTTAATGAACAAATTAAGCTGGTGTAGACATCTACTGGGGAGTATCCCGGACTAGCAGATGTCCAGGATGGGAGCAGTTAAACTACCTGATAAATGACTCTCAAAGACCACCATCATATTTTTGTATGTATGCCGGAAACTTTCTGGAAAATGATGCAATTCATGTGTAGCCTCATGAGTATGTATGTATGCCAAAATGACTATATAAGGATGGCCTGTGTGGCAGTATGGTCATGCACATTAGGAGGAGCTATCCCCCATGTCTCCCGGAACTGCAATAAAGAATACCTGCTTGTCAACTTAAAACTTCGTTGGCAAGTTTGTTCCTGGAGTTTTGTCCGAATCAAGAAGCAGCAAACATTAGGGGGCTGTTGGTCAACAGAAACAAAAGCTGCAGGCAGTAGTTGGATTGGAAACAATGATGCGGTGAGGTGTACCTAAACCCAAATGTCAAGTAGAAAGCAGGAATGTAAAGAAGTGGCAAGGACAGCAACTCAAGAGTGGAACAGATGGGGAGAATCTGGAAAGACGTATAGAAATGAAAAACCAAACAAACCAAACCCCACCACCAGTAGGCAGGAAGGATGAAAAGAAGTGAGATAAAAACCAGAAATGCTGTATGCTGACTGCTAATTTACAAGAATCAGTAAGTGACTGTTGTTGAAAGCTGGACTAAAAGCCAAGGGAGGTGAAAAGTTGGAGGACTCTGTGAGGGGAGAGTAAAAGGACATGTCCATCCTTTGGAAGACAAAGGCAAAGATTGCTGCTGGTTTCATCAGAGCAGAATTGAACTCTGTGAGCTGTGGAGAAAAAAAAATCAATGTTTTTATCTTGTTGTGGTCCTAATTTTACACATGTGATTCATATAATGTTTTACATTCTGTAAATTGAGTGTTTATAGTTGGGAAAAATTGCAGGTCTGAAGACCCTGCAATGCCTTCTCTTACTCCTTTACTGGAAACAGCAGCAGAGTCTCCTCCAGACTTTGTGCTTTTCTACTTTAAATCCCAGCTACTTCTAGCTAGGAAAATGCTCTAGCCTGTGTGTCTGTTATCTTGTGTCCTCTTCTGAGGAGCTAGCAAAGCTGGTCCTCATGTTGGTGGTCTTTTCCAGCTCATTAGTAAAAATGGAATTAACTGATCAACTTGCCATACCAAATCCCTGAGTAGATGAGAAGTAGACACAGGGTGGGATACACTAAGCAAGGCTTCTGCCTTCCTTTACAAAGTCCTGTGAGTCTGATTCCAATCAAAATTATTTTTTCATTTATTCTCATTCATTACAACTGTAATAAATGTAATAGAGGAGCAAAATGGCTTGAACTCCTGGGAGGAGGGCAAGGGAATTTTTTTCCTGTCTCATGTGTCACTAAATCAAGCAGCCCATACAGGAGTGCAAGAAGGAGCTGGAATACAGATTTCCACCTGCAAATATAGGTCTGGTTGACTGAGAAGACAGATTTGCCTCTTCAGTTCCTCCTCAGCCTCTCATGATTAAAGCAGCGCTACATGTGAGCACAGCTGAGCAGCTCTGACCAAGGAATAAACACCATGTTGAGGAGGTGAGAGCATCCCACTTCAAACCAGTTGTCTTTCCCTCCATCAGTTACCTTTGGCATACATCTCCAAGGGTTTCTAGCTAGGTGGCTGACAGGGAGATACTACATTGCAATCTCAGAATATTAGGTGTAGTGATGTTGTAAATACATTGTGTGAGCTGCTCATGGAGGTAAATGTTTGTATATTGGGTTAAAAGACTTTCAAGCACAATTGCATTGTGCTTCAATAGCAGCCTATAGGAAGAAGTAAGCAGGGGAGATGCATAATACCTAGATAATAAATAAGAAATCCCTTTGCAAATACTGGGGAGGCAGTTGCAACACAATGCCGTACATCCATGCCCCAGGCTGCATTTAAACAGCTGTTCTGCATGAGTTGGGAATAAAGAGGTACACTGACTAGTTAAAAAGCTCTTTCCAAGAAAGGCTGAGACCAGTTGTCCATAGGTGTCCCAGACATAGAGAATGCCCAACCTCTTCAGCATCAGTCCTCAGAGACTTGGAGCAAGGGCATCTTCCTCACTAGCAGTGAGGATTTATCTCCACTGCCATCTGCCCTCTGCTGCTGTCTGAGGGGTGAGTCAACATCTCAGCTCTCTGCTATACAGGAGAGCTTGGTTTTGACAACTTGGGAATTCTGCTGCCTGGAGAGGAGGAGACATACTGTGCTGTGGAGATGGCATGTGTGATTTTTTGAGGATGCTGATAACATTTCCTCTTCATAACTGCCTGGTGTCAAAGAGCACACAGAAAAGTTTGGTAGAAACCATCTGTTTGGTTGGTGCATGAGGCTGCCACAGCAGCCTGCCCCAGGAGGATTTACTAAGCAGGACTTGAAACTTGACTGGGCTTTGCTCTCAGTTCCACATTTTTTGTTGCAGCAGTTGTTGCGTTAAGGCCCAGTATCACTTCACAGGATGGGGTCCTGTCCAAATTCAGAGGGACCAGAGAAGCCTGTAGGTAGCTTGCATTGTTTTGTGTTTGCTTTGTATGTCCTGCTTGAACAGTTAACATTGTGTCAGGTGGTAGAAACTTTAGTTAACTAATTTGAAAGCTAAAGCATGGACAAATGGAGTGGGCTCTGACAGCAGCTGTTTTTCATGGATAGGTAAAGCATAGTAATTGTGGGAGGGGTATTCTTTTGCATCATCTACTATGGAAGTTCCATATGTTTTTTCTTTGCAGTGTTTCTTTGCAGATGTTATTTCTTCTTGCATTTCTTTCTATACAAACAGGTTAATTCTTTTTCCCAAATTGCCCTAAGTATTTTAAGGATGTTATACACACTCATCAGGTACTTCTTTATTCTTCAGATGACTGTTGTCGTGCATCCCAGGCCAGATTTGGATGCACTCAGGGTGATGTTTCTTGAGTAACTGTGCTGGTGGAGCTGTCACTGTGCCTTGCAGCTGTCCGTAATTAAACGTATAGGAGAAATATCCTTAGACCTGAAGCTTTATATCCTTAAATATGACAGACTTAAAGATGTCAGGATTAAAGACGTTTGTTTGGCTAGTCCCACTAATAATGGATAGTTCTGAGTTAATTCACCTATGAAAAGTGCATACCTACCAGTATTTTTTGGTGCTCCTTTTCCATGTGAATAACAAATATACTGGATATGTGTGTATATATGCTGGTGCACCTTACTGCACTATGCACAGACAACAGTACTTTTTCCCAAGAACTAATTCAACACAGATGTTGTCACCTAGTTATAATGCAGCATCTAGTTGAGGTATCAGTGACTATATCCCGCATCTCCCAGGGGGTTGTCTCATACCCAGTTGGAACCCTCCCATAAGACAACCATTAATTGTCACTCACTAATAGTGTGTCTTTTGTTACTGGAGACACTATGAAATATTTGTCTTGGATAAGAATAAGAAATCTCACAGTTCCTGCTCCAAAGCTGTTCCTGGTTCTCTATGACTTGGTCTTATGCTCCATCTACCTTTAGACAGCCAGTTTTGGCTGAGCAGTCCTTCAGTCATTGTTTAAGTAGAATGAATGCTGAGCTCTAGGATCTGAGTGATGGCTCAGTGACATGCACAGGATGTAAAAAAGAACTTGGGATTGGCACTAACTGGATTAGACCAAAGTCCAGCTGTCCAGGTGTTCTGTCTCCAGAAGGAGAAACAGGAGATATTATTTAGGGAGACCATACCAGCCTGGCCACTTTCTGCAGTCCATTCCCCTTGATTTTTCTAGCACTCAGAGCTGCTGTATTGGGTACATTAGACAGTGTAGCCCTGCTTAGCCATTTCAGTGTCTGTTTATGGACTTTGATCCATCAAGTTCTTTTATTATTTTGTGATCCTACAGATGCAGTCACCCTCCACAGCCTTCTTCATCAGCAAGTTCCAGAAGTTCAGTAGGTGCAGTTGGATGCATGTTGTGCTAGAGTGCAGGAGGGGGATCATCTGTGCCATACCTTTCTGCTTTCCAATACAAAATGCTGGAGTCTACCAGGATGTTGTTGACTCCCACAGAAAGAAAATATTGGGATATATGTGGACCGGAACCTGAATGCATATTGACAAACCATCTCAAAAAGCTACACTAACTGTGAGTAACTAGCTGTTCTCTTTAGTCATTATATGGCTAACCTTGGACATATGCGTCTATAATGATACCTGGTTTCACAGATCATAGTTGTTGAAGTACGTTATTACTATGAGAAAGATGTAGTTTTCCAATCAAGCAACCTTGTGCTCTCCTATCAAGGCAGTATCTACATATTCATTGCAGATGGCATGTTACAGAAATAATCTTTTTCATATTTATTCTTTATCAAATATTGAACCATTGCTGTTCAAGCAAAGTTCAGATCCATACATCTGATGAAGAGAAGGAAACTGTTAGATAGAACATAGTTGCCCTTAACAGTTTCCCTTTAGCAGTTTTTTGTATTGATGGATTTACTGTTTTGTGGTTAAAGAATTTTTCGTGCTGGAATATTTCTAAACCCATTTTCTGATAGAAATCAGAAAAGTGGAAGTTTCTTGTACATCACTACTTTGGACAGCTCTATATGGAGAAAAATAAAGCTAGCAGGTCAAATTAAAAGTAAAGGGAATGAAATAATCTGAGCTGCAAAAAGAAGAGTGCAAGTTTATTTTATTTCCTTGGTTATGTAGGAGTCTTGTTAACCAGTATGTAATGCATAGTCGTGTAATAAAACATGCTAGACATTAAAAGGCAAAAACCCAGTTCACAGATGTTGTAATATTATGAGATAATTTTAGGGAGTGAATGGGGTGAAAAGGCTGGATTTGTTAGAGAGGAAAATACCTATGGAGGCCTTTTCTGTGAGCAATACCATGACTTCATTACCATGTCAATTCTGGGAAAAGGCTCTGATTTAACACAGCAGTTGGCTAGATCCATATGGAGCTGATGAACCTCTGAATGAATAGTGAATGGAAAAACTGCTGGAATCTGCCTTCAGCTTTGTTCCCAGGATGACCAATGTAAAAGGCCTAAGAGCAATACTGCACAGATGGTGTAAAGAGGTAAGAAATCTGCAGGGTTTAGTTTACTTTTTCTTATCCTACACTGTTTGGGTTTTATTTTTTTAGCCATATTTCAGTTCCTCCAACTCCATTTGCTTCAAAGGCTTTACTCACAAAAAAGTGTTAAAAAAAAAGTGAAGCTTTTGGGAAATGAAATTAATTCAAAAAGCATATATAGCAGTAAACATTTACATAAAAATACAATTTAAAATGTTGAATTTTGTATGGTATAGAAGTAATTGAAAGCATAATTATGAAATTGTGGAAAAAAAAAAAAGCTAGTTAAAAGTTTAACAAAGAAATTTGGAATTACTTCTTCAATTCCCCCTATGTTGTGGGAATATGCAGATGTTCACATTTACACAGTCATGTATGTCCACTAGGGTTACATGCTTTTATAGTCTGAAGCATCATCACAAGTGCCAATACAGTAAATCAAAAGACTCTCTGGCATTATCTAGTTTCCTTTCTGGCTTTAAAAGTTAGAACAGATGTCACAAGAGAGGACAAAATGGATTTTACCCACCGAGAGGAGCTTTTCTTGCCATCATTAATAGGAGGCTCCTTGAAATGCTAATGTACACAGTTTGTGTTGCCGGGTTTGCATAGAGATGGTGGGAAACAGCTCTGATCCCAACAAAACCTTTTGTTATTAATCAAGAAAATCTGCTCTTCTGAAACAGCAAAGCACTGAAATGGTGTGGCTACTTGCAATGCAGAGATCTCTATAGCAATCTCCAATGAACAAAAATGTAATAAAAACTGTTCAGCAGTTCTACGAGATATGGCACATGTAGGCATTTATTTGCAGTGATTTTGCATACACCTCCTTTGTCATTTCAGCATGGGTATTTACAGTGGAAAGATTACACCGCTCCTCTGTTTTTTTCTGAATCTCCACTCTTTAAATTTGTGTTTCATTTCATAGCAAATCTAAAAAGCAAGCTTGAAGCAGAAAGAACTTTGAAAAGCAAGCTTCTCTTCTTGAAAATAATCTATCATGGAGCATGAGTTTCTGTTTGATTTGATGTTAATACCATGTAAGATATTTTTGCTTCGTTAGAATATAGGATTATGAGATCTTGTGAGCCCTTTGTAAGTACAGACATACTCTGCAATATTAGAACTGATATGCTCCTCCTGTGTAAATGGGGCTTAACAATTTTCAGTAGTCTTTAAGAGAAGAGGGTCAGACCCTGTGTTGTTTTGTGACATATGACCTTTATTTTTAAGAAATACCAGTGCAGTTAAATCACAGAGTACTAACTGCTGTCAGACATTCATTGCCTTGTATCGGATGCGTCAGCAGAAGCCTTCTTTACCAGAAGTGTCTGGAGTATGAATTAAAGCCAAAAATTCAAGGAAAGCCTGAATTAAAATGTAAATTTCTTTGCTTGCTGTTACTCATCACTGAAATCTCTGGCCCAGCCTCTGACATTAAATTCGCTATCAATTTATTGTACAGCAGTTCCACAACACATTAATATGTCTTTTCACAGATTCATTGTGCTGAGACTTCAATATATGGGCACGAGAGAATGAATTAGGGATGAAGCATTAGCTCGGAGTTTAAGCCTCTTTTAATTTCCTTGCCTCTGTGGATCTAAAGCAGATACTTAACATTTTCCATTGCCATAGATTATTGCACTTTAATTTGTATTTTGTTTCTTTTTAATGATGATAATAAGCAGATAGTAAAAATAAATAAAAATAACTTGTTATACTTAATGCGAAATGTTTGAGATAACCATTGTGTAGTTATAGGGTAACACAGTATACATAGTAAATTTTAAAAGAGGAATGTTTATTTGTTCATAGCTTTGTCTGATATGAATTTGGAAAAGCCAAGGAAAGAAATGGGTGGGATAAGAGGGGATGGGGAGCTTATGTGGAAAAAAAAAAAAAAGAGTGAAACAACACTATTCCATCTCTGTGGATCTATTTTGGTAGTAGGAAATACTGTAACAGGCAAACAGGGAAGAAAAAAGCTGTAAGAACAACTCTGAGGTCAGAAATGCCTTTGGCACTGTGAGAGGTGTAGATGAAATGATCAAGGCTATCTCTAGATCCTTCCTACAAAAGGATTATCTGCTCTCTAAGTTTCAATATGTAAAATTTTTTCCCACTATTTGCTCTCCTATCAGTTTTACAGTTAAACTTTCCATTTCGTGTAAGCTGCATTTCAGAGGGGTCTGAAGTACCTGTATGCCTGTACCAAACAAAGGGTCTCCACCTCTGCTACTGAAAACAAGACCTTGCTGCTCCCGTGAGTGTGGCCTGATTAACTCGTATGAGGCTGTGCTGAAAATCACAGTTTGCAAGGAGGGGGTACTTTTCATCCAAAATAACAAGCAACAACAACAAAAATCCTACTGAGCGTGCTTAGTAGGACCTGCTAAGGCTTTTGTCAGGGACTAATGACTTTGACCTCACTGTCCAGTCCCTCAGTGTAGAGGTAAGGATGAAGACTGTTCTTGAGAAAAGTCTTGATTAGGAGGGCTGAACTATCCTGTGTCAACAAAGTACCCTGCAAACCCCTCGTCTGCAAACCCACTGATAAAGTCATTGAGCAGAACCGTATTTCAGGCATGTTGTCCTATGTAAGAAAGACTGTTGTCTACCTGTAAAGTTTCAGTGATTTAACAAAAGGAGTTTTTATCAGACATACTATATACTTAAAATTACTTCATAACTTTGCAGAAGCTCAAGTGTATAGATTTCAACCAGGCTGGAAATCTGCAGCTTAGCTTGTGTTGCTAAATTATGGGCTATGCTGATGTTGTGCCAGTCTGAAATGTATCCATGAAACGGTTTTTAGATAGCCTGTTTTTAAACCAGTGTAAATTCTTTGTGTGAACACTTGACCTGAAGATTTTCATTGAGGAATAAATGTTAACCTACTACTTCCCTGTACAGTCCTTGCCAAATTTTGTTCTCACTTCCTCTGGTCCTGAGTAACTTCAGTGCATTTGAAGTGGTTATTCTAAATTTGTCTTGGTGTAACAAACCAAAACTTATCTTTAAGAGTCTTTTGGAGGAGAAATGTCTTTTGTTGGTGTGGTTATAGATTTTTGGTTGAGAATCTGGAATGGTTGAGCAGTTCAGTCCAGGTGTGAACCCTTTCCCTACACTGCCTTGTAGGGAAATCTCCTTGTCACAGTCTTTCTATATCTGAAAAACGGTGTGAATTGATATAAAATCAAATCTCTCCACTTGTTCCTTTGGTATCATTTTGCTGTCAGTTTAAGTAGGCAACGTACAAGAGATCAAGTCCCATTTCCCACATAGGAATCGCTGCTCCTGGCTGTGAGTGTTTGTAAGATCAATTTCTTTTTTGTGGAGTGAAAATAATACTTTTTAAAGTCAGGCTGAATATGTAAATTATTTTAGGATAAATCTTCAGTGAGGTTTATAAACTGAAGCAAGTATTCATGATATGAGGGCCTTCAGGCTTTAGAGAACTGTATATGGGCAAGCAGCAAAAAAGGTTGATCTTTTTGTATATTTAAATCTGTCTTCAAATTACTTTGAGTCTCGTATTATTTCTGCTTTCTCTGTGTCTTTTTCTCTAAAGTTCCATAGTCAGGTACCACCTTGCAAGCTGCGTTGCATCCAACACCTAAGATAGCCTTATAAACCCTGCGGACATTAAACTACTGGAAAACAGATTGGGTTGGTAAAAATAAGTGTGCATGTTCTCACAGAACCTGAGAAAATCACACCTTTACTTTGTTAAAAAAAATCTGTTTGTGCCACTCCAGTAATCACTTCATAACTGGTGGGAGAGCAGAACATATGTCTCAGAAGTGGTGGAATATAAAAGCCTCTACCTCTAATCCTATTTTCTTTAAGAGAGAGAGAGGAAAAAAAAAAAAGCAATGAAAAATCCCAACCTTTTCAGTATGTCATCTGTAAAATCGGTGCCAAGGGGTTTCTGCTTAAAAATGCTAAGGCATTTTGTGGCTATTTCTGTGAAACTCCTTGGTTAATCCTTCTGCAGTTTTATTAGCAAGCAGAGTCCCGAAGAAGTAAAGCAGTGTCAACAAGGGTGTTGTGAATGGCTTTTGTAGCCCTGCCACAGCTAACGAATCCTACGTGCCTGCCGTTCCCCAAGCATTTCTTGGTTAGTTGTTTATGAGGGCTGAAATCGCCTCTTTTCAAATTTATCTTTCGGACTCTGCACCAGTGTGGTAAATATTAGGTAACAGGATATTTACAGAGGGGTCATTTCCATAGAGAATGGATAGGACCTGAACATTGATCTGCTAGAGAAGGGAGAGAAAAAGAAAGGCTTCTTTTCTTTCAAGGGGGTTGGGTGGTTAAGTGGTCAGTAGTGTGAATGCTATAATATGTGGCAAGGCTGCTGCTTGAAATAAATGCAGAGAAGAAATCTCAGTCTAAAGCTACAAGCATAAAGAGGAGATGATGGCAGTTTAAAATGTAATCGACAGGACAAATGCATCCCACTTTAACACTGTTGAAATCAGTGTGGTGACAGGTTGTGCCTAGGAGACTTTGGTCCTGCAGTGTCCAAATTAAAATGTGAAAATACAGACTAACTGCTGACATTAGACACAGGGCTCTTATGAAGGTTGCTTTGTCAGGATTCAGTTGCTCTTTCATCTTCCTTACAAATCCTTTCCATCTCCCTTCTCCCATCTTGCTAAACAGTGAGGTCAGGGGATTGGAGATCCCGCCAAGCCTGTGGTAAGCCCCAGGGCTGTTCAGTGATCAGCAGGTTCCCCTGATTGCTGCCTTTTGTTCCCAGCGGTGACCTCATGCTTCTGCTGGTTTCACAAGGTTAACACCAGGACATACATTTCCTCTCAAAGGCAGCACCTCCAGTGGTATTATGTCCTTGGCACTGCGTGGCTTCAGGTGTGACCTACATAGATAAATGCCACTGAAGGAGTGACTTGCACTGTAAACCACACCACCTGCTTTTTATCTTCTTTCCAGCTCCAGATCTCATTCATCTCAACCCAAACCATTCTTTGATTCTGTGTCTGATACAGGCCAACAAATAGTCCAAGTATTAAAAAAAAAGAACTTACCTTTAAAATCATTCTCTGCTAAATAAATCGCTTTCAACTGATAGGGGGCACATAGCTCTTTGATACTTTCTATTGCACAGTGAGTGTTAATGGATGTATGTTATGAGTAAATGAAAGCATGCACATTACTGTGTGTATTTATCATTTCTAGGGAGCTGTTTGTTCAGGTAAATAAGATTTTGCTAAGCAGTACTCAGCTATGCTTAACCTTTCTTAATAAAAGTAATACTTGCTGTGGAAAGATTTCTTAGAATCAAGCTAAAATAGCAGCAAAAAGAGTAGGTAGAATAGATGTTATCACAAGGATTATAGCATTTATATTCTTCTGATGATTATATACTGTAGATGCCAAATCAGATTGTATTATAAAATTCTAAATTAAGAAAATATTGTACCTAGTTCTGTGTGCCATTATTTTAAAGCAGATCTGCCTGAAAAGTACTGGCTTTTTTATTTTCTTTGCTTTAGAATAGCTATTATACAGACTTATGCTCTGATCATTTTTGCTTCTTCTTCTTCACTTTGCCTTTTTTCTTAGAACACAAGAAATAAGTCACCAATTTCTGCACACCTTGCATATGAAGAGGACCAATTACGTATTTATCAGAACAGCAGACACCCATTCTTCCACCCTGCCTTCTCAGGTAAATTATATTTAGCAGTTCATTTCTGTTTCACCTTGAAGGCTGACAGTACCCTGGAAATCCTCATTAAATGATAGCAAATAACTTAAAAAGAAAGAAAAATCCAGAGCTGTTTGTCTTGCTGTGTCTTTAAATCTGACCTTTATTGTTAAGTTGCATTTGAGGGGGGAAAAGTGTCAACTTGTTGAAAGATGAGTGCACTCTATTATGCTGTGCTTAAGGCACTGAGAAAATCCCGTGGAGCGAGTAACACCAGCCAGTGTTCGCAACGCTACATTTTAAATGCACATTGGAAAAACAATGATAACAAAATGGATTTCCTGCATTTAACATTGCTATAGTTAAGAAAGCATAATTACACCAAATTCCAGGGTTTCTTTTCAACAGCAACCTAGTTGGCCAGTGGTTGCGATGAATCATGCTGTGGCTTGAGAATGGAAATTCACTCTGGGTGTGCATTGGTGCTCCCGGGTCCCTCCAAGCAAGCAGGTCCAAGCATGGACATGTGTGGAAGAGGGATTCTGGGGGAATGTGCCTACTACTCGTCTCACCTCTTCTATTTTTCCTCTGACTCATGCTATTGTTTTGAGGTGGATTTCCTCTCTGCTCTCCACCTAGTATATATTCAGGAATTCGAATGTATATATCCTCATTTTCCTTTGCTTCAGGCTTCCTGGCAAAGGGAGAGATCATTTCAAGCCCAGTACCGCACTTGCATTCTGGGCTTGCAGTCAAAGCAAGTCAGGCCTGCAACAGTGGCGGTGGTACTGGAAAAAGAAGTTATTTTACTAGGGTAGAGGGAAAAATAGAAACTAGAGGATCTCAAATAATGAAAGAAAGAAAGCTTAGTGTGTGTGAAAACCTGGCACTTTTCTAAAAGTCATACTGAGTCAACTGGAAACCAAGTTACTATAGTCTAGAGCTATTTGAATGACAGTTGTGATGTCAAATAATTTTCTTTCCATTAATTGTTGAATAAATGACTCAGAAACACATTTGCCCCTCTTCGATGAGCTTTATGCATGGTTGAATACTCTTCTCCAAATAAATTATTCATAAATTTTGAGCAATCAGAGAATAATTTATTCAAAATATTTTTCCATTATTCAGTCCTCCATCCCCTGGATTGTGGGTGAAACCCTGACTGTGTTAAACTTAGTGAAAACATTCTGAATGATTTGACCAATGCCAGGACTTCACCCAGTTGAAAGTCTTTTGAGAAATAAGTGTTGCTTTTACTTATGAAGCCTTGGTTTAAATATTAGTGCTAAGCTTGCCTGTGAATTTGTCAGTGTGTGGAATAATATGCGCAGGAATTACTTCAGCTCTTATTAAGCTCATTCACTTAAGTTATAATTTGAATCTGGATGTGTGAATGCACAGTTAAATCGCTTTTTTGAGATTTCCACAACATGATATTTCCTGTCTTCTGAAGTCCCAGTTTATGATGAGTAAAATCCTTCAACAGTTGTTGAAGAGGGCCCAGGTCCTGGCTAGTTTCCAGTTTTAAGTATTATTAAAGCTATTCAGGAGTGCACCAGTTTTTGCCTTCCCCTCCCCCCTTTCTTTAAATTGCAGAAACCTTTGGAAGTGTTCCGAGTCTGGGGTGTATTTAACTCTTCCCTTCATTGACCAGATAAAAATGGTTTGGATATTTCCAGAATTCTAGCAAAAACTATCATTTTTTAATCAATTTGAGAATTAGTTTGCATTTTACAACCAGTTCTGGTAATTATAATACACCAGCCTTAATTCTCTCTGAAATATGACGTGAGTCTTCACTTCCTGTCTTAAATTTGCATTGTGTAACTCTATGCAATTAAGGCATGGCTGGCGTTATGCCATTGTTCGTGGGTGAAATGAGTCCTATGTAAATACTTTATTTTGTACCGTTAATTGGCAAATGGTATAGAGTGCTTTGGAATCCATCTGGAGAAAAGTTACTGCATATGTGTATGGTCATTATTACTGTGTTATCTCATTCCTTTAAGATACACAACTGCTTTATTATTTGCTGAGCTCCAGGAGAGTACTTGGTACTATACAGATACACAAGGAGAAAATGCTACTACCCCATGGAGCCTACAATAGGCTTGGCTGAGAGAAACAGTTGGTATTGAGCTGTGTGAAATATATGGGTTATATATTCACATTTCTTATTAATGGAGACGTAAAAGTCTCTCTATAGCATTATGATTTAGGTGCTTTGTGGGAGAAATGCACTGCAAGTGAATGGCAAATGAGGAGAAAAGCAACTTGGTGAATAACAGAAGGGAGCAAAGCTTAAATGAGGGGGGCAGAAAGATGAGAATGTGAGGAAGATTCACATTGGGCATTTTAGAGATAGCTTGAAAGGAGAGAGGAGAGGCTGGGAAACTTTGACAGATATCATAGAGGGAGGAAAGGGAGTAGTAAATGAAGATAAGGGGGTACAGAACAAAGCAGAGCAGTGATTTTAGCATTGTGATTTGTATTGGGAAATGTGGGTTGCACAATGGTAAAATGATGACTACTGATGTCTGGGGACTGAGAAAAGTTGGAGAGGTGAGGATGAGCTGGTCAGGAGCAAAACTGCATAAACTGCAGTTTCAAAAGTCTGGGTAATACAGGAGATTGGGTATCTTTTTTTGGGAAAAGAGAACTTTTTGAGATCAGTTCAGAGGTTAATGCTGTGGTACTGTAGGAACAGGTGATGTGGAATTTCACTGAAAGGGGAGAGGAGTTGAGATAAAAGGCTGGGTTTGGATGTGGGTAACTGAAAATGTGGCAACCATTTCAGGAGCTGCTAGTTGATTAATTAACTAATTTTTTAGTTGGCTTTAAACTCATTCAGACCTTTCTGTAAAGCTGGAAGGTTCAGCCAGGCCTTTTCCTCTGAAGTAAAGTAGGAAAAATCTTCTACTGAATGTTTTGTGTTTAAATTTTTGGATGAAAAATATTTTTTTTCCTCTGTTGCTCAAAGATGTTGCTAAAGTTGGAGGCTCTGATCAATAAGACATTGAGGAGTCTGTGTCTTTGCAAGCGCATGTGGTGAGAAGGCATCTTAAAAAGTAAGATACCAAACCAGAGCTTGATAGAACTGAGAGCCATTCCTGTATCCTTATCCTTGTCTATTTGGGTCTCATTTTTTAATTCTCAATGGACGTAATAGTTTTATTTCTCTCCATCATTCTATTCATTCATCTGTTTAATGGGCTCAGGATATCAGCCCTGAAAGATTTTTGTCTTGGTTTTAGCTTGCCTCATCAAGAGGTTGGAAGCTCCAGACTTGATTTAGGTCTGAAGCAATTGGAGTAATGCTGTTGAGGTGTCTTTCCATCCTTACTGCCAAGATGTAGATCAAAGGGAGACTATATTTCAACTGGGTACCTCACAGACATGCCCATATTGCATAGGGTCAGTCCAGATCTTAATATGCCTGTGCGATGCAACGCATAAATGGGAATACAGTCATGGAGTGTTTAAGTTCCACAACTTCTCTTTATTGCCTGCATGTGGAGTCAGGTCTGCAAGCTCTGGATTACAAGTGATCTGAAGGGGGGATGCTGTTCTCTTGAACTGGGACATTATATTGGTTAGCCATACCAGGTTGAATATGATCCCACATCAAACAAAATTTATACTGATATAGTATGGTAATCTGAAGATTCACAGTTAAAAAGAGAGGCTATTGAAATCGTTATCACATGTTGAGTCTGAAATACCTCTACTTTTCTCTAGAGAGAAAAAGGATTGGCTGTGGCAGTTGCATAGTATCAGTTGTCAAACAGCCTTTTAGCAGAAACCACTGTATAAAGCCTTTTTCTGATGTGAGGGCCCACACAAGAGACTTTTTGTAAATACAGAAACCAACATTAATCTTAGCAGTAAACTGTATCTTGCGTAAGTGGGCTGCGTAGATTGTTGTGGAAGGCTTAAACAATTAAGAACCGTTTAAAGTATGCAGTTAAATTCACTTAATACTACCTTGATTAATGGTAGTTTTTTTATGTATCAGATCATTTTGCACTAATTCAGTACAACAGTGTCTGCCTAATAACAATCAATAGTAAATGATTTCCTGCTTAAATATTAATTGAAAATCAGTGATTTCCTGCTTCCAACTGCACTTAGTGTCAATCATTGCACATGGCGCTGCACAGCACAAGTGATTTCTGTGTTAATTGTTAATCACTTAACGTATATATTTATATATATATTCATGTCTGGTTTCACCAGACTAGACTCTGAGACATTACTTATGTTGAATTGTACATGACTAGTTTCAGTACAACAGTCTCAGTCCAAATGAAGATGCCATTCTGCTAGAGTAAGCATCTCTGGACCTGGCCCATAACTTACTGGATCGATGATTAGAACAGTCCTGAAAGGTTTTTTTACTCTTTAGTAGATGAATTAAGTGTATGAAACTCAAATCTGCTTTAATGATTTCCTTCTGTGCTTGGAGAATATCAGGCCTCTTATGGGAAAAGCTGTCTGTGTCAAAAATGTGACAAGAGATGCTGGTGAAAGGAAAGCTTGGAAGTATTTTTCACGACTGCTTTTTCTGGTAATTCTGTGTTATTTTCTTCCAGTCCATTTCTTTATGTGAAAGATGAACCAAAATGGCTGACAGAATCATAGGCACAAGGCATACATGAGGTGGCATTCTGGGCTGGAATGCCATCTTGCCATGCTGCGTAGTACATCATCCCTCTTTCCATATGTCTTTGCTTACTAGTGAGGATGAGTAGGTGGGGAAGTAGGAGGCACTACCTGAATCATCTGAGGGAGTAATAAATTGCTTGGGTAGGCAATCACCCATCATCCTATCTGCAGGTAGACAGGTACCCAGCTTTTGAAGTGCTCAGGTGTCTGTGCAGTGAGAAATGTATTTCTTTTGTCTGGCTTTGTTTTTAATTTCAGAACTCCCTCTCCTAGATGATTATGAGAAGATGTCTTTGTTGTTCTCAAGTGAGACAGATGCTTTGGCTTGAGCTAGTAATAGTGCTGTTTGGGGGCTGACAAGCTGGGTGAATTTGCAGTGTGATTGTATACATCCTCTTCAGTCACCAGTGCTGTGTGTTTAACTTCTCAATATGTTCCATCTGTGGTAGCTAACGTGGGTATGGAATTTATGACTGCAAAGGCTATAACATACCACAATACAGGAGTGCCTCTTGAGCTGAAATGATGTTTTTAATCAGTACATTAAATGTTGTAGTTGATTGACAGATGGCTTTCTCTATTTCCTGGAATGAATGTACTCTAACTTAATTGTAACAAGGATATCACATCTTGTATAACACCTTTCATGCTAATGGGTATTACAGAGTTTTAAAATCCACATGCAAGGAACACTTCATGCACCATGGAAATGCAACCACCTTGGGTAAAATGCAGAGAATTTAGGTAGAGAGATTGTAATTACCCATGCTGGAATTTGGCCAGCACACTGAGATTAAACCCCCTAATCTTACAAAGAGTACCATGGGATCCCTAATGACCACAAATGGTCAGATCACAATTTTATGTCTCTGCCTATAATGCTTTACTACAACAAGGGTATTTTCAACTGTATAGTGCATTCATTATAATTATGCAGCTAATTTTATTCTTATTGTAATTTCCAATAATAAAGTTACAAAAGTGCCACTAAAATGCATGAACAAAATGGTATGACATGATATTACGTTAAATACATTTTGGGGGCATATTCTGCTCTCATTTATATTGGTATCTTTCTTTGAAGCCAATGGAATTCCTCCAGATTTGTGCTGGAATAACTGACAACAGAAGTTGTCTTTCCAAGAGAGCATTTTTTATGCACATATATTGTAGCTATGTTTGAAAAGTTAAATATTTATATTCTGTCCAAATATGGCAGAGTCTTTCTTTTATTTTTAAAACCATAAAATTGTTAACAGACCCATGAAAAAAAGAATATTATGGCTCTATGTCTGTTGGTTAACCTTCACCACAAAAATTGATCTGTGGGAATTTCTCACAGTGTAACATACTGTATCCAATTCCATAGTTATTACTGTAAACCTATTAGTGCCACCTGGGTTTGCATATCCGCAATGCTGTCCAAGTGAAGACAGATTAGCTCTATCACATGTTATGCCAGAGGGATAGCCTCACGAGGAGTTTGCCCTAGGGGAGAAAAAAAAGGGCTCAGACCTTTAATGAGAATACAGTGCTTTATAATAGCATTTGGTGGCCTAGAGATTTTCTGTCAAGTCATTTCAAATTAGATTGGCACCCTTGCAATGTTCAGCCCATATGAGTTTTTGTGCAGTGTATATTGTTAATGTTAAACCAATTCTCACGTAAGATCAACAGAACATACTGAGGCTATGTTTGCATCTCTCCCTTCTTTCAAAGTCTGGGCCTTTGTATGCTACTGGAAAATGCCTTTTGCAGACCAAAATGTAACTTTGGGCTGAATTATTCATGTGTAAATTCAGGCAATTTATTTGTGAAATTATTTGTAAATAATTGCACTTTTCTCTATAATGTAATAATGAAATCAGTACCAGTCTAGGAGTGAACTGAATGACTTTGTTACCAATTAGTGCAACTCCACTCCCACTACCTCAGGCTGACTCCCACTGAAAGGCTGCAGAATTTGACCCTGAGAATTCCATTTATTTCTGATTCTTCCAGGACTTTCCTTTTTTAAGATGTAACATCTATGCGATATTTTAGTCCTTCTAGTGTCTGAAAATTTAAAAAGCAGATGATACTTGAAGACAAATTGCTATCATCTCACAGGAAGTTTTTTCCTTTTTTCCCACGTTTTTCATTCAGGGCTCAGCCTGAAAAGCACTCACTGGTATCTTCTTTCTGTGGGTACTGATGGATTATTCTGGGAGAGACTGGGGACTACATCCTCAAAAGTAGGCAAGTACCGTGTTCGCTGAAATTCAAGAACTGGGCAGCTGGAGAGCTATGAGGAGACCAGTTTGCATTTCCAATAATGCAAAGTCCTAAGAATACCTGCAGGATTCTGAAAGTTCGTAAGCTCAGTTACATTTAAAGATAAGGGATGTAGATTTGCAACTTCTAAGCACAGAGTATTAGCTGTAACTACTGCAAGATAATATTAGGTGAAAGTTTGCTTTCTAGCTGAGGAATGGGTTTTGGAGAGGAGAGTCTAATGCACTGAAATAAGTGAAGAGAGGGGCTATTTATATGCAATGGAGCTACAGGCTGTTTTAATCCACTGTTGTACCGATATTAGATGAGTAAGATTAGTCATGTAATAATGAAAGCAGGTTATGCTTTTATTAGGGAGCATGTCTTTTACACATTTTTCCTGGAAGGCTAATAAGATCTTCCATCCCATATTCGGTGCATGCACATTTGTAAATCGGACATGAGTGATTACTTTTGTTAGAATTATCTAAGTAAAACTGAAGCTCTGCAGTCATGAGACAAATTCGTATTTCCCTTTTTATTTAATATAATTCTTGGTTCGGGATACAGTCCAGTACTGTTATTTCATAATATCCCCTACCCTCTGTGTTCTGTTTTGTAACTGAAGGAAAAGCGATGACAGAAAATCTTCCTTATGTGATCATATTATTATATGTAACTGTAGAAAGAAAAATCCATGTCTTGCTGCTTCAAATTTAGGAGTAGGTCCACTGCATTTGGCAGGAGATTTACATCGCCAGAGCAAGCACGAGTTGATCCTGTGTGGTGCAAGCTAGTTTTTTTGTATCTGCTAAATGTGCACTCTTACTTCAGTGTATGTACCTTGGGCGGAATTTAGCTCAACTTTCTTAATTTGCAACAGTGGACCAAATTCATCTGTGCTGCAATTCCATTGACCTCTTTGGAGTTACTAATAATTGGATTTGACCTAATGCACTTTTCACTGAGTGCTGTCTTCCTTTTCAGGGAAGCTAACGCAATAACAGTTTTCTATTTCTGCACTCAAAACATGAGCAGCCCTTCTTTTTTTTCTTTCACTTGCTGCTAGAGAAAGGAGAGAAGAAAAATGCTGCTGTAAATAGTGCAAAATAACTAAAGGGTATCCAAAATGGCCTTGAAATCTCATTTCATTTGTTCATGTTGAAATCAATAGTATAATTCCTTGTGACATTAAGACGGCAGGAATTTTCCCACTTTGCACCTGGTTATTTTTACAGTCAACTGTCCTTCCGTAGAAGTGGGGTTCAAATCACATAAAGGTGATACCTTAGTGTGTCCTGTTTCTTTCCATTGACAGTAGAGGAATCATAGGTGATTAACTCCAAAATAGCTACAAACAGAGGGAAAAAAAAGCCCAAGTTAAATGTTAAAGCACCTTGCCACTATCTCTAGTGGTGCCTTTGAAGCTCAAAAGCTAGGAGTGAAGTTCTTCAGTGTGCTTTGTACAAGCTGTGTCTGATATGGAAAGGTGGATAAAGCTGTGTGTCTCTCTGAGGCTACATGAACTGGCTTAAATGGAATATTTTGGCTTGTATTCATTTGTCAGCATTTCATATTGTGGATCTTCGTAACAGAATAAGAGCGTGAACCTTTCTTTGAGAAGTTCTTCATTTTGATTACGTGTCTTGATCTCAAAATTATGATGTATACAGTAAGGCTTACTATGTGTAGGCAACACTGGCATTACATAAAATGCTCATGTGCAGGGAGGTTTTTGTTTGTAAGTGTTTGCAGGTTTGGAGCTTTAAGGAACAAATTCACAGTGGCAGTGTTTGTAAACTTCAGTCTGTGTTTTCTGATAAATAATTGGGACCTATTGAATAGGATTTTAAGCCTAATTTGAAATGTATTTCTATATGCCAGAATCAAATATGTAAAAGATCATAGGAGTTACAGTAAATTGATTTGATCAGTTATTATTGAGATCCTGGGCCTAATTCTGTACTTTCCTAAAGCTTGTGTGGTCTAACTTAACCCACATAAGATACAGGTGAGGGTTGTTTTTCCATCTTGAAAGCCTCAGTCTTTCTATCTGATGAAGAACCTGGAAATTATAGCAACACATCTGCAGAAAGGAACTGTCGATTCTCTGCACCTGGTGCCCACGCTGTGCACATTTCAGGAGGCTGCTTCAGGCTGATGCAAGTCTAGTCCTATGGCCTGAATGTGGACACGTCTTTCTGGTTTAGCTGTGAGACCACCCGGCAATGTGGGCTCAAGTGCAGTAAATGGGGATGCCTGGGAGGTTTGACTCAAAAAGGTCCCTGAGATCCCAGCTAAAGCAGTAGTATAGATGCACCCACATGGAGTGATCTGTGCCTCAACAATGCTCACTTTAAGTGACTGCTTTTAAACTTTTGGTTTTCTTGAGACTTTATGTTTAATTCTTCTACCATCAGGAAGAGCCAGTGCAGGTGGGCAGTTCCTGAGAGACAGCCAAAGGTTTCTACCTCTCTGGCCTTCTTGTACAAGTGTATTAGCATGAGCAGATTAACAGTGATGATATGAAATGAAGTTGTGTGATCTGAATGTCCTTACTGTGTAGGCTTTGATGAGCCAATCAGCACAGTAGTGTATTTTAAATAATTTTTTTCTCCTTGTGAGATGTATTTGGTATGCCTTGGCTCACTGAACACATCCCTGAACACATCACCCTTGAATATGATGAATTCACGTAGTCTGTATGGATTGTGATGAGGCTTGTGGTACTTATATAGATGCAAACCAGGAACAACCACAAGGTGGATAATACATTTCAAACTGTATCACACTGAGGAATGGTACTGCAAATAACAAAATCCAGTATAGAAACTAGATCCAAACACATTGCTGATTATTCCTCTGCAATTCTCCTTTAAAACTTCTGATGGTCTTTAAACTGTTGTACTAATGTTTCAAAAGAAATGTAATTTTACAGAGTGACTTGTCTGGGAATAGAATGAGATGGAACATCTGTCCTTCTGAACTGTTGGAATTGCTTGGCTGAAGCAAATGCAGCATGAAAAAAATGGTGATAAAAAGACAGTTGAAAAAATAGAACTTGTTAATCTTTTCTCTAAAACACATACTAAACTTTTCAAGTTAAATTTACTCATACTATTTCTTGCTATTTTATACTACTACATCTTCCCACATAACAACTGAATTAAAAAAGGAAAAAAGTAAAAACTGGTTTCATCACTGAGATAACAGCATATGCCAGGACAATTGGAAGAGTCTGATGCATTTTCTTGTCATGAAATAATTTAAAATGATGTGAAGGCAAACATTTAATGATGTGCATAGCCTCTTGTATCATTTCGTCAGCATCTCAGCCAATTATTATGATGATCCTTATGTTGTTCTAAGCTGATGTTCTAGAAAACATAGAGGAATAAACAGTCATTAAGCCTTCCATGCCTGAAAGCGCTTCAAGACTAGTGAAAGGTAACATTGTCTTTTTAAAATGTTTCCAGCAGCCAGTAATCTATTTTCATGGTGTTCTGTAAACCCTGTTATCAGGGCTGCAGATTCCTACACATGACCAGTCTTCAGTAGTGAACAAAAATGGCATCTAAATCCCAAGTGACACTCTTAAGTACTTGGCAGCAGAAGGGCTCTTCTGAGGAAGATTAAGTTAATGGAAGCACTTGGGTAACATCTGCATGACTCTTCATCCCAGTATGGCCAACTCACACTGCCTCAACACGTGATGGAGGATTTCTTTGATTATCACTTAAGAACAAAACTGGCTGAAGTTCCTTTCCAGGCATTTGTCAGAGCGTAATGTATGTGTGAGAGTATACACACTGGGGTAAACAGGCACAGTTGCAAAGGGTGGCCCACACGGACTGTGAAGAGTACTTACTTAATAAAAATCAGATTACTTGTTTAATGAAAAATGAAAGAAATTGGGGGAGGAACTGTTTTTGTAGCTGCTGTTTAGTTGTCTTCTTTACAGCAGTATGTACTGTCTTTTCCAATTGAGTGCTGCCGCAGGCACGAGCCTAGTTAATACAGGCGATTAATGCCCTTCACCTCAGTTGACCTGGGTTTAAATCTGTTATTTTGTTACAAGTTGAAGGAGTTTATTGGCATTTCTTTAGCCCCTAGCTGGTGCCTTTCCACCTCATAAAACCACTTTGCAATTTGGCACAAGTGCTGTTTTCTGGTGTGAAAATACCCGGGGCTGCAGCAGCAGGGACGAGGCAAGTCATGGCTAAGGGATGTCTGCGAAGGGGTGTGGGGAACCTTATCCAGGGACTGATGGTTTTGGACCGGTCTTCCTTGGTTTTGCAGACTCCATTTGAAATCAGGGAGACCCTTACTTGTCCACATCATGCAGTGTTGGCTTCCATTCCTGGGTTGACCAAAAGTTACCTGGTTTCATCTCCCCTAGGACTGATATGAAAAGAATAAGGATGAGGGGAACATGAAGGAGTCAGTTATACTGTACTGAATGGCACAATTTATTTGTTCTGAGATTTGCTGACAGTGAGGACATGGAATAGTGGAATAGTTTTAAATTCTTTGAGAAGACTTTTATTCTACTGGTTATTCCTACTCTTTTAAGCTTCCTTTCCTGCAAAGTCCAACACTGCCATCATCAAGAGGTGATCTTCATCAGCAGCTACAGAGGGAGCCTGCAGGCCAATCCAAGCTTCATGGAAGTGTCTCATCCTTTTATTTCAAAATCTGGCTAATTGGAAATTCATCTTGATTTACTATTTCAAGAATTGCAATAAAAGGTGACAAATCACTGCAAGTTTGAAATGAGATTCATCCTGAGACAAGAGAAGAAGCATAGATTTTTTTTTTTCCCCCATTGAAAAAGAGCATTCTAGAGGAAATTGGCATTTTCCAGGACAAAGCCTTGGAAACTGAATTTGAAATTTGTGTATATGAACAAAGCAGTCACCATTCGGGGCACTTATACAGAAGAAAACCAAAACAAAGAAGAAACAAAAATCAAGGCAAAAACCTTGCTGTGGCCAAACTGCTAGCTGTCAAGGTACCATTCAGATCTGAGCACTAGAGAAATGTAATTCAGACCTATCTGCTGAGATTTACTGTCTTCTTCCTTTGCTTCAAATTCTAACGTTGCCGTGAGAAAAGCTGACTACTCGCTAATAATTTTCAGAACCTGATTTCCAGTAAGTACTAGTTTTCTCCAAGGTCTGTGTTCCTAGAGTTCCCCCAGGTTCTGTTAGGTAAAGGAGGAGTAGTTTTTCACTGAAAATACTTTTTCTTCAATCTCTTTCAGAGGAAAGGCACTGGCAGGCAAAGATTGGTTTTGCTTGAAGATTTCATCTTTGAATGATGTTTTGTGTTTTAGGATGTGGTAGACATCCACTGTTGAGCAGCACACTGGTTTCAGATGTTCTTTCCTTTTTGTTGCTGGCTACCAACATCTCTTTTTTTTTTCTTTTGTACTGCTGTTGCCTCAGCAGAGTTCTTTGGAAAGAGACAGTGAGAATCTGCTTCAGGGCAGTGTCAGCCAGCTTAAAATAAAGAGCTTTCGTTGGGTTGAATTAACCTGCTAGCCTTTGTAATAGGAATGAAGAAGAGCTCTGCAGTGGGGGCAGCTAACTCTCTCAGATGGATGGTAGCAATCAGCCGAAGAAGGGACTCTCTAACAGCAGTTTCTTCAGTGAACAATTGACCACTGCTTGTGAAGATTTTCTGTTTATACCTGGAAGTTGCTTCTACTAGTGATACTGTTTAAAGTGTCATCACACTGCAGTGCTTCTCTGGGTGGCAGAGTTCTGGGTACATCACAGGGCCATCAGTTTTCCAACTAAATGTGCAGTGAATTAAGGAGTTTACATTTCTTGAGAACAAACAGATGAGTAGATGAGTCTTCTGGTGAACTTTTCAGGGTTTAGTAAAAACCCTGAAAAACCCAAATACCCAATCTGTATTAACAGCAGATTTTATTTTGTAAAATTTACTAACCCTCTGTTCCTGCTGACCTGCCCACTTTAGCAACTGGACAGAAAGACAAGAAAACCCAGCTGTTAACCCTGAGCCTGTTCTTCCCGTAAACAGCAGTGTCTGCATGGAAGCAAAGCACCTATCTCGGAAAGCTAGGTGAGGACGGAGGCATGAGAATTGGTGTGGCTCCTTGTGAAACCAGACCCTGTCTGTCACAGTCACAGTCTCAGCCCCATCTCATAATCTGCCCTTCTGTGGGATGAAGTTTAAAATCTCAACTGAGTTTGTAGGCCTTTTGTTTGGAGAATGAAATGTAATGATTTATAAGCCCTGACCACCAGTGTCTGGCAATACTGTGTGTTGGCATTGACCAAAGAGTCTGCAGATGAGCTTAAATGGTTGTTACGTAAAAATGCTGAAGACCTGTCATGACCTAAAGGATGTTCATTTGAAAAATAACACCAACCTTGTTAATCTGTCAAAAGCCACCTTAAAACTGTTTTTTTGGTTTCTGATGGAGTATGTTCTGTGGGCCAGATCTTCAGATGCTGTGAACAGTTGTGCTGAGGTCAAGCAAGTGATAGTAGTTTGCAACAGCTGAAGCTTTAGGTGCCTGAGGGTGCATACATGTGTTGTATGTGGCCTGGAAATTTATTGTAGGGCTGGATTTCATGCAGGGGATCTGATGGTGATGTGCCAAAAGGAGAAAGAAAATTCTCTTTCCACAGAGTGCTGTCAAAATCCTGTTTTTGTACTTTGAATCACCAGGGCTCTTGCTTTTAGGCAATTGTTTAAAGATGTCATAAATATTTCTGATATTCTGTTAAATGCAGTCTGCTTTAATTACCAAACCTTAGCCTGAATATTGCACTCAGGGGAGTAATGATAATATTGATTTACCTATGTAGCAGTATGTAGTATATCAATCTTACCAGGCGTGACTTTATTTTAGTAGAAACTTTGCAGTACAAATCTGATCTGATAGTTTTATATGATCTCTGACTCTGGATGTTGGAAATAGTTTGCAGCTTGTGCTGTAATGGTTTTGTTTAACAGAACACATGGCTTTTCAGAAGCATGTGAGAGCTAACCTTTACTCAGGGTTTTGTTCTTACCCACAAATGGCTGTTTTAATGATGGTTCACAAGAACACGTTTGAAATGTTTCAGAAACCTGTTGCCCTAACTTTGATATTCTTGTTAGAAGGTCACCCTTTTAGAGGCAGTGAGCTGTGTCACACTGAAAGATTCTGGAAACTTGCTGCTGAACAGGGTTCAGAATGGCTTAGGAGCAGAAGATACTTCTTGTTACCTGCTGCATGTTGTGAAGTGACCCTACTGTGACACCTTTCTTGCTGTTACTTCTAATATACTCACAAGGGAGAGGGAATCTTTGCTACAAGCACTTCAGCAGAGAGCAGATCGACAAGGGACTGAGTTATATGGTGAGGTCTAAGGCCCAGTTTAACTTTGCTTCATCTCTCCAGCAGACCCAGAACTCTCAAAAAAATCTGGGTGGAGATACATTACACATGCTTACTATGGTTACTCGCCATGAAAAACAGTATGAATGGCCAACACAAGACTCCAGGTGGTGGATCAGCATTAATCATAATAGACCCAGGGGCAGGGGATTGGCAAGATACCACAAGAAATGGTTGTACATCCATCCTCTTGAAACTCCATTTCCTCCCACACGGGACAGGAATATGGAGGTAAGTGGCAGTGCCCCTCCATCTTCTGTTTTCAGTTACCATAGACATGCTCTGCTGTATGCCTGTGTCCTTTTGTCTGCGGGAAAAGCGTGCATGTTATAACCCCCTGGTAGAGTAGACTAAGAAATGTTTTTTTTTCTTGAAAGTTTTAATGAAAAAAATAATGAAGATAGAAACCTGTCCTTCAAACTCAGTTTTGGTTTAATAGCAGCAGCTTTTAGAGGGATTGCATGTGTCAGCACACTTGCCTAAAACATTATCTAGGTGGTGAGATAGAAAGATGAATTTTTTCTCCTCTTTCCTATCTATCTTCCTCACTCATCTGTTGTATATATTTCTGCTCATTTGAACCAGAAGGGGAAATGGTGTGGATATGGAAGAGAAGCAGGAGTGCTCAACGTGTTCGTGGTGTGCTCACAACTGGCCTGTTGTGAGAGATACAAGTGGCGAACCAACTAGCAAGAGAAGTTTGAGCTTGTGGTTGGCCTTGTGGCCGAGCTCTTTAGCTGGCAGAGCAGCTGCAGAGGCAGCCAGTGCTGAGCTGGCTGTGAGGAGATGGGGAAGTAGATGGGCTCTGGCCAGTGCCCATCCCTCCCCCTTCCTTCAATGCAGAGTTGTGCAGGGAGCTCTTGCTCAGAGGGTGTTAGGACACCAGTGGTGCCTTCACTGAACCACAGAGAGGAACAGCTACCAGAGTTGCTGAAATGGGGACTGTTAGCTGCTGTGAGAGCTTGCTCACTTGGGAGGATTTTCTGCACCCCATCCTCTTTCGCGGGAGCTCTGTTGCTCTCCTGTTTCTGCTCCCCACAGTCCTTTCACTTCATTTTTGCTTCTTGTCTATGCTGTTTTATCTTCAGCTCTCCTGGCCTGTTTCTCCTTCCTCATCAGTCCCTTGTTTCCTTTAGTTCTACACACCCTACTTTATCTAAACCCTGGTAAGGAAAAAACACAATTGGACGTCCCATAAAGTTGTTTCTGTCACACAATTTGCCGGGTTTGTTGCTGCCTTCTCTCCTTCGTTCTTTGTTTTGGCTGTGAGAACCCTAAGCACGGCCTGGCTGCAGCTCTGTGTGTACAGAGCCTAGCAAGACTGAAGACACTCCATTCTCAGCAGTCATTAGGTGCTGATGTTGTAAGCAGAATTAATAGTAGTTGGAGTGGATGCAGTTGCCAGTGTGGCCGCAGACTTACATTGCAACTGTGGGAAAGTAAGTCTGGTGTCTCTGATCACTGTCTGTAAAATAATACTTTTTTTTCTAGCCTTTAAATAAGAATACATGGTTAAAACTAAATTAGATTTTTAAATCTCTTTCACCGTGAATAATCTTCTCTGTGATTAGTAAGACAAGTGTCGTGGTTTAGGCCATAAATCAGCCACGCAGTTTGCTACATGGAGAATTGAAAGAATGCAACTCCCACAGGTTGAGATA
>JANRGW010049804.1:0-19979 GCA_024733675.1 Psilopsiagon aymara | reverse complement strand
TTTACTGTAAGGGTGGTGAGGCACTGGAATGGGTTGCCCAGGGAAGCTGTGAATGCTCCATTGCTGGTGGTGTTCAAAGCTGGGTTGGACAGAGCCTTGGGTGGCATGGTTTAGTGGTGGGTGTCCCTGCCCATGTCAGGGGGGTTGGAACTAGATGATCTTCAGGTTCTTTCCAACTCTAACTATTCTATGATTCTATGATTTGTCTATAGGAATCTGTTTCTGAAGTTATCGGTAATTTCTTCAATAAATACTGTGAACAGAGTTCTTGCAAAGAACAAATTTTTTTGAAGGTGGTGGCTGATTTTTAAGTGTAAAATTGAGGTACTCCAAATTGTACATATTCTTCTGAAAGTTCACTTAGAAATGTTATTCATTAAAGATGAGATTTGTTGCAGTGAGTTAAAAAAAAAAACAAACACCAAACCACCAGACACTATGTTTGCCTTCCAGGCTTGTGCGGGAGTATGGGGCAGAGCTTCCTGTGTATCTGCCCTCACAGTTCCCAGAAATTGTTGTTTGGTTTTATGGTGTAGGTTAATCTGAGAGTTTTTTAAGGGAGGTGTCCAGTTTCAGTTACTCTAATAGTGAGATTCTCACCACTCTTTATGGGGTATCTGATACTAAGTGGAGAGGTTTATGATTTGGAATAATTCTGCTGCTCATGTTTATTCACTAACTGTCGAAAATATCACGTTCATTATCTTATGGACTTGTGTAAACCAAGGTCAGATTTCTCCCACAAACTTGCCTATGCTTGGTCTGTTTACCAAGTGGAGCTGTGCCTACTTCAGCCACTTGTTTCATAATATATAGCAAATGACTAGTGGGTGGGTTCTTCAGCAAAATTTCAGTAAGTTCATGTCCCACACACACTCTAACTTACTTCCAAAAATGAGAACCAGTATTTTAATCCTTGTTACCATGCGTGAGTATCACTACTTACCCATTGTAAGTAGTGAAATTACTTATGCACACAATAGGAGCTTTTAAAACTTAGGGTATGATTCAGCTGTTTTTGCATTAAATAGTCAAGGTGTAATTCTGTTTGTCTTGATTATTAGATGGTTGTTATAACACTTGATCAGAATGACTCTAATTAGTCTCCAAGGACATGATGTTGTGACTCATCCTCATGCTGAACTATTTTTAGTAAATATTTATATTCTTACGTAGTACTGAAAGGAAATGGTCCAAGTATGTTGACAGATGAAAGAGTAAGTCCCTGCTCTGGAGGTGTTCTAAGGTGTAGATAAGCAGGTTTTTTTCGTCATGAGTGGCTTCTATGAAATCAGGATTTTCTACATCACCTGGTTAACTGAAAGTGAACTAGAGTATAAGAGTTTGACATAAGAAATAAAATTCAAAGGGATTTCAAATCACTGTCTGTTTTCAGGTACATACTAATTTCTGTACTTAATACGGCCACTGTCAGTGTGTTCTTGAGCATATTGATAATTTTGAGGGATACTTTGTATATATGTGCAGAAACATGAGATGACCTGTTGCTCAACTTCCTAGATAAGACGGAAGTAAAGGGTAAAAAAGGCAGTAATACAGAGATGGAAGTACTTTGAGCATGCAGAAATTTGGGGTAGTTTTGTGAATACTGATACCACTTAATGAATATTGGCTCAACGGGTACGTTGGTTTTTGTCCACTGGGTTGGTAGGCATATATTCTTCCTCACTGCTATTACCCTGAAAGCACAGGCTTTTGGGGGCTTTTACATGGTCTGGTGTTGCACTAACTTTGAATCATTGAATGATTTTCTTTAAGGAAAGGACCTTAAACATCATCTCATTCCAACCCCTGCCATGGGCAGGGACACCTTCCACTAACCAAAGTTGCTCAAGGCCTCATCCAACCTGGCCTTCAATACTCCCAGGGGTGGATCATTCCCAACTTCCTTGAGCAGTTTGTTCCAGTACCTCACCACTCATAGTGAAGAATGTCTTCCTTATGTCCAACCTGTATCTCCCCTGTTTGTCTGAAAACAAAACTTGAACTCTTGCTGATGTTCTTCAGAATATTGAAGCTTTTACTTTAGTCTGTCATCATGTTGTAAATTAAAGGTCGTATCATAACAGGAAAGGAAAGAATATTCAGCATTTACCTACATTCCATTGTGTACAATTTATGAGCTTTTCTCCTGTGTAAGATTTTGATCTCAGTATTCCCAAATAAGGCAGTAATATTTCAAAACTGGAAGGAAGTCATGCTGTAAAACATACTCACAGAAATAGTAAAGTTGTCAGCAGCAGCTTCTAAAATACATCCTTGTTAAATATTTTAGGATTCCATCATGTTCTCAAATCATTTCCTTAGAAGGGACTGTGATCACAGTGGAGAATGTGTTACTTTTCTTTGAGCAACATGCCTGTAGTCAACAAGGAATAGTTTGAGGCTGATGACCTTCTCAAGTCCTGCCAGAATTCTAGTTAGAAAGTTATTCCATGCCTGTAAGGAGGGAATTAAGACTCTCTATGCATGAGGATAGAGGCCTCTGGGAGCAGAAGGTGATTTGCATGTACTGTGCTTTTTCCAGGGGGCTCTCCTAGCATGCTGGTTTTAAAGCAACAATCTTAAAAATTGACAGATACTTTCTGAGTACAGGTAATTTCCAGGTTTTTTCTGCAGACTTTGCTGTTGGGCAGTGCCTCCAGAGACACTTTTTTTTCACGGCACCAAGCTGTGAGCAAGGTGTTCTGACTGCATACGAGTGGTTTTGTCTGATTATTTGTACTTGAGCATTCAGACAGTAAGAAGAAACAACATTAGAAACTGAATATTTTAATGGTGTGAAGGTATGAATGAAATTCATTCTGATAAATTTTGAACTGCGTATTTGTGGTTTTGGGTCCTTGATAGGTAGTAAAGCTGTGAAATAAATATCTATAAATTATTACATTGAACAACTTCATTAACCTGTGGTAAAGATGAATAAAATTTGATCCACTGACCAAGGCATCCCTGGTGTTTAGATAATATGAGCTATTGAATAAAATAAGCTATACTTCCTTCAGGCTGTTTGGCATAAGTATTGATTATATTGATGCATTAAGTATAAGCAGTTAAGACCACTTTGGCTTTTTATTCTTAAACTCCCCTTTCCTAGTCTCCTTGGTATGAATATAGATATTTTTGAAACACATTTTTGCTAGCTTTAAAAAAATTTCAGTAATGTGTAACCAAGCTGGAAGTTATTTCTCAGTACACTAGAAACATTATTATTTTGTCATGCATTTGAAATAACTTGTTACAGCAAAATAACAAGTGTAAAATTTGTTTGGAATGAAGTCATGAACACATGCCACTGGGTTCGCTTCTTTTTGTTGTTGTTTGTGCAGTTTTACTAAATAGCATATATGAAGCAAACAACTGTGTATTTGGGTGAAGTGGAACTTTAGCTTAGCTCTACATTGTCATATTAGAAGACTGAACAAAGTTGCCTTCATAAGGTACAGGTATACCTATAGGAGCAAAGAGAACCTGAAGGAGTTCTGGAGAAAATTAAAGATAATTTGAAGAAAAAATTTTTTGGTCAAAATCTTCTTTGATCTAATATTTACTCTCCAACTGGACTGTAAAATCTTTCCCATGAAGTTCTCTTAAACATACAGTTAAAAGGCTTCCTAAAAAATATGCCTTATTTTCTTCCATCAAAAATAGATTCTTTTATTTGACACTATTGATAATTCACTTCCCCTTCAGTTACTAAAACAAGCAGGGTTAATCTCTGCAGTCTCAAAGGAAATTGTAATGTGTGAAAGCAATTTGCCTGTCTTTTTTCTTCCCCAGAGTACTCCTGCATTTCATTGCTGTGCAATTGGTTCTAATCCAATTTGTTCCCATTGTACACCTCATGACTTTGCCTGTTGCATTTATTGTCTGTGAAATTATGGGAGATGTGCTAAGTTTTTCCAAACTTGTTTTGTGTAGGCTGACTTAGTTGTGACTACTGTTAACTGTGTTGTTCATTAAATGTTGTTTTGCTAATCAGCTTTTTTTCTTGCTAGTCAAGCTAGAGACATTTATCTCTCTTTAACCTTAATTACATCACCGCTCGTTTTTGCATACAACTCTTTGCTAATCTTGTAATATGTTTCATGGTTTTTATTGGTGTTTTTTTAAGATAGGTTATTGTGTATTAATTTGCAGATTAGAAAATTAATCTGATTTAGAGTAGCTAAGGACGTGTTATCAAGATATGTCAATGCATATGTAATAGGGCTGAAAGGGTTCTGGACAGGCCATGAAACACTTGGACTGTGTTATTACATTTTACCTTTTTTTTGCCATCCAGATCCTAAACCCCTCAGATACGGTAATCCTAAATGCCTTAATGCTAGAAGCTGAAGCTATGCCAACTCAAATGCGAGGTGAAAATTTTGAATAAACAGTGTAAATAACACTGTGACAGTTTGATAGTGGTTACAGCAGATGCCCCGTGTGCATCTGGCCCTTCTGAAAATCAGATGGGATGCTCTTTGCTGATTGGCATGCAGCTCAAAGAGAGCCCAGGAAATTTTGTTTTGGAAATTGTAAACAAGATTTGTTTAGGATTGTGTCAGAGCTCTTAACCCAGCTGCTTATTGAATGACACAAGGCTTGAGTATTCATTCCTAACACTTCAAACGGTTTGTGTTGTGGTTTTCTTCCAACAAGTTTACGTAGGTCTCAGCCAAGAAAGAGCAGAGGATGTCAGAGGTATGTTTTGAGGGCAAAATGGACTGAACTTTTTAAAGGACATTTCTTTATTCATAGATTATTTCCTCTAGGTTGATTGAAGGGCACTGCTTTTTGGCCTGAGGAAAGGGAGAAGCTTGTATTCATTAAGCTGAATCACTCTCTTGGTCTTGCAGCTTTAAAGTCAAGTCTGATTAAAAAACCTTTCCCTGGGTTGCTGTAGCAGTCATTGTTTCAGGCGGGTGCAAGGCAAAACCAGTCTAGTTTTTTGTCATACAGGAGATCAGATAACAATGACTTTTGCTTGATTTTATAGCAGTATTGCCATTAATAATTTTTGTGGTCTGATGTTCTGATTCTTTGAAAGTGAAATTTGGTATCAAGCTAGTTCTACTTTCATTTCTTCTCATGCAGAAGTTGCTCAAAGGATCTAGCTCTTGATACTTCAGCAATTCCCCTGCTAGGTGATATCTTCAGTTGTGGTTTCCTATGTAATTTTAATTTTCGTTTGGTCATTTTATGTTGTTTTTTTTTTTTTTTTTTTGCCTTCCTTTCCCCTGAAGATAGAATATCTAGGATTTTAGCTTGATGAATGCTTTTCATATTCACTGCTTCTTTGAGCATTGCCCTCCTTCTCTAGTGCATGTTTCAGTGGCTTCGATAGTGCTGGTGTAACTGTGTACAGCTGTGGTGTGAGACAGATCAGTGAACGAATTTCTATTAAAATGGCCCTTCCCCACAATTTTAAATAAATTTTTTAGCTAACTGGATCAAAATATGCCCAGTAATTGTTCTTGTGTAATTGAAATGCTGTTGCCTTTGTGAGAAAGAGTGACAAGATGGAAAGAGGGGAAAAATGATCAGTTTAATCCAGTACTGCTGCTGGGAAAAAAAAGCTTGTCAGTGTCCTTGTCTGTGCTTCTTACCATGTAGTAGACTGGACATAAACTCACAGGCATTTAGTTGTATGTAGAACTAATGTAAAATGAGGAATTGTGGAAAACCTACTCTTAAAGTCCAGTAAAATACAGTGTGGCTTGGTGACTGAAACTACTAAACCAGAAATGCCATATGCACATCGTATAGCATTCTTGACTCATGTAAACTCTTGTAGCCTTTTCAAGTTTGCTAAATGTATTTTTTTTTCAGTAGATAAACTTTTCTTTGACACTTGACGCAGTGCAGGTGTTGTGTCTATGGCCTACTAGGTCTTTTTCTGGTTTAGGAATCATCTGACCTACTATAGCTGTCAAACTTGTACAAGGTCCATGTTACATGCCATGAATAATTGAAGAGATGTATGATCATGGGCCACGTCTGAGATTAATCAAAATTTTTACTACTGGGTGAACTGACATGGATATACTCTGAATTTACTGCCTCTGCCTCCAGACTTGTCTCTGTTTTGAAATCTCAGACCAGAATTCAAAGGGAAGAACACATTTTAGCAAGCCACAGGCACTTGTGAGTTCAAATCATTCAGCTGTGGATTTGTGAAGTTTGAATGAATACATGTGAAATGAGTGCAAAAATAATTCCCAACACTATAATAATTTTTTTTTTGAGACATAATATTATAAAGTATATTTCTTAATCCTGCTTTCTCCTTTGTGTCTTGTCTGAATCCTGCTTTCTCCTAATGTGTCTTTGTAGGCTAATGAGTTTCCATTTGGAACTGGGTTTGGTGTTGGCAGGCTAATTAGAAGTACATTATGATGGTTGTTTCTATCACTGGAAGAAGTACAAATACATGCAGTTGTTGAGTGTTGCAAAGTGTGGTAACAACTATGCAAGTTATCTGTAAAGCATACAGTATTTAGGCCCTTGTAATGCTTTACTGCAAGGTAGTTATGAAAACACTGAGGGAAAAGGATACCAATTTAACAGATTATTTTATTTTCTTTGCTATTGTGTGAGTTTAGAATGAATGTAATGACATCCATTCCACAGAGAGTTCAAGGTGGAGTCTCAGTGTATGTTGGACAGTTAATTTTTAAATGTTGGCCTGGCTTTTAATACACTTTTTCTGGTAAACTGAGGTAAGCATAAAAACTTACTTGTGCAACAAAAGGTTTATATGTGTGTGAGTGATGCCATATGAAATACTCTCTTGCAAAGTAACTTGAACTGCTAAAATAACTGGATTTCTTTCATAACTGATAAATAGACTAACTACCTTACATCTTTCATGTAAGGCTGGTATAGCATTCATCATGTTGGTATCTAACTATCTGCATTCTTTATGGAAAGTGAATTTATTGCTCAAAACAAACTGAACTACTTTATCTAGAAAAAGATACTATCCAGACAGTGTTTGTGAAAGTTGTCAGATGTTTCATTGTGAGCCTCAAGTACTGCAGTTACTGTTATCTACTTGGAACTTGTTCTGCTGGGCAGATGATTCAAGACAGACATTAGGATGGATTCTGAAGAACTTGACTTAAACCTTATTCAATTGATATTTTTTCAAGTTGGTGCAAGATAAAGATTACAAGGTTCCTGCCATTTAATCTGTAGCTCAGGGCAGATTTCACTCAGCATACCAAAAAGATTCAGCTTTTTACTTGAACCCTTCTGTTTTCATGCTTGGTAGAAGAACAGAAAATAGAAAACCAGTTATTATAATTTACAAAGTTATTTCCTTGTGTATGCATGATGATTTGTTACATTAGAGGTCACATTTATAATTGAGTCTTTTATCTATACTGAATCCTGACTTCAAATTGTGCTGGACTGAATCTTTGCACAGCTAAATACAGTATCTAATTTAATGCTAGTTATGGTACTTAATATTTTAGTAATATTTACTAACTAGAACATCACAGTTCAGTCAAGGGTAAAGTTAGAGGGTTAGCTTTTTCACTATTTCCCTAACAAATTGTCCAGCTATTTGTTATGTGGACACACACATGGTTGGGTTTGCTGTGAGCATACTAGTTGGTGATACTGTATGCAACAGGAAATGTTCAGAGAATCCAAATTGAACCACTATACTTTAAAGTTTTAGCCCTCCGCTATTTTTTTCTTCTGAGAACTTTCTGTATTTGCCTTCATCGTCCTATAAAGAGCACACAAGATTTTCAGACTTTTTGCCTTAATCTCATTTTCCTGCTGAAAAGCAGAACTTCATGCAAATCTTTGAAAAGAGTGTCAGCTGATATAGTTTTAATATTAACAACATATGGAAGCTGCCATCTCACATGAGGGGGAAAAGAGGCTTCTATTTTTGCCTTTTGCTTTTAAAGGGCAAAGGTATGTAACACAGTAGGAAGCAAAAATTAAGAAGAAAAATTTATTCTTTAAAGAAGCATTCATCTGCATTATATTGGTGCAGCAAGGAGGAGTTCTGTAGGTTAGGGTCGGGGCAGGGATAATTTAGATTCAAATAAATAAAAGCTCTGCATTTACATTTTCAGTTTCTCACCTTGGCTTGTTTCCTCTTGCTCTATATGCATCCAGCAGACATATGGAAAAGCTTCTGATGGATATATATTTTTATTTTCCCCCCTGCAGTCTGCTACACTTGGCCAGCATAAACATGTCAGGAAAAAGACCAGGTCATACTGACCTACTTTATTTTTGAAGGGCAGGAGAATACTTTTCTGTCCTTGTACTGTGTTTTAGATGCATTTGGAAATAAACCCAAATTAAGGGGATTGGCTTGAATCTTACTTTGCCCCCACTTCTCAGAATATGCTACTGCAGAGAGTTACTACCAATTACAACACCTAAGAAGTGTTGCACTTCCCATTCTGTGCTGTGCCAATAGTTTGTGTATTACATATATGCAGACTGTATTACAACACACAGACTAGTCTCTGCGTATATATATATATAGCCTGTCGAGACTATAATCTATATATTTATCTAAGCCACCATTGAAATATTAAAGAAAGCAAGTGCATGTAGAATATGTACATTTCAGTCTTTTAGCTGGCCAGCTTCAGTAGAGTGGTGTTCTTGGTCTTGGTTTGTAGTGCCTGGTTTCATGTATGCTAGTGGTAACTGGAAAGTGTGTATTTCTGCATAGGATTCTTAGATGCTGGAATAGAGATCCTAGACAGCCAGAATGCTCTAATTTATCAAACTACTTTATTTGCCAACTAATACCAGGTTTTATGGTGCTATCAAACTGCTATGTCTAGCTCATCTACACTGCAGTCAGAAGTTTAATTACAGAATACATTGGGTAAATTTTAAAGCTAGCTAGCTTGGGCAGGAAGATCAGTGCAGCTGCAGGGTCAGTGACTTCACTCTACAGCTTGCAGGTTACTAACCTGTACTGATGTCTTGCTGTGACAACTTTAAACTGTTAATACTCACCTAGATTCAGCTGACACTACCTATTTATGCTATGGTCACTTTTCTGTTAGCATCATAGGTAAAATATATTAATAAGATAAACACCTCTCCATGCATCCATCCTTGATGCAGTGAAGTTTGCAGTACGTATGTGCATTATTTACTTTTGACTCAGTTAAACTAATTGAACAAATATGATCAAAGCTTAGCAGGAGTTTAGAAGTAAATTATCTGTTGTGATAGACATTCTATAATAATGACACAAAGGTGAACACAAAGTATTTTTCTCTAGCTTAGAGCAAACAGTAATGTGAGGCAGGAGAATGCAGTAAGTATAAGCAAATATGGTGTATATTTTCTTTTTGTAGACATGTTTTGCACTTAAATTTTATGGAATTCGGTGAAGTGTGGAGGTAAAGGGAAACTAAGGAGGTAAAGAGGCTTGATAGCGGTTTCTGTCTTCAGTTTTCTGACTTCAGCATATCATAGATCCATAGAATCATAGAATAGTTAGGGTTGGAAAGGACCTTAAGATCACATCTAGATCCAACCCTCTACCACGGGCAGGGACACTTCCTACTAAACGATACCACCCAAGGCTCTGTCCAACCCAGCCTTGAACACCACCAGGGATGGAGCATTCACAACTTCCCTTGGGCAACCCATTCCAGTGCCTCACCACCCTTACAGTAAAGAATTTCTTCCTCAAATCCAATCTAAACTTCTCCTGTTTAAGTTTGAACCCGTTACCCCTTGTCCTCTCACTGCAGTCCCTAATGAAGAGTCCTTCCCCAGCATCCTTATAGCCCCTTCAGATATGAAATGAATTTCATCATCCCATCACTTTCTTACACTATAGAAATCAAGGGAAAATAAACAGGTAAATAGCATAGTCCCTGATCAATCATGCTTCTGGAAGCCTACACATAAAGGTTAAAACCACCACTCTTCCTTTTCATATGAACTGTTTTTACAGAAATACGGGATTTTTCGGTAATCTCAAGGGCTGACTGTCTCATCTCCTCTCTTCTCATTGCTGCCATAGAATCTAAACAGCAAGTATATAGCCTGAGGGCCTGATCTAACCATATTTTGTAATAGTTAAAGGCCTTGCATTTGTCCAACATCTTTCATCTAAACTAAACATTACTTCAGCAAAGTATCATGGGATACTTTCCAAATTCTGGATTCAGTGCTTCTCCTTTGGACTTCAAGGAGAATATTTTTTTAACTGTAGACATGATAAATGCATGACAGCACAGACATCATCAGGGCTTATGTAACACAGGAAAAGACAACTTTACACAAATCAACCAGAATAATCCTTTTCCCTGCTGAGAAAGTTCACTTACGTTTTAAGGCTCCCCCAGAGCCAGGACTCCCCATATATGAAATGTTACAAAGCTCTATATGTCTATGTCAAAGGATAAATGGTGAAGGTGCCCTACTGAAATGGAAACCTGGGGTGTTTCAAAAACTAACGTAAGAAAATTTGATCAAATGTGATTGGAAGAAATACTGTTCATTCTTTAGTGGAGTTGAAGTGACAATTTTGACCCTAAAGTAAGGATTTGAAGATAGGGAGCTTAGAGAGATTCACTGAAACAGACATAAGAAATGCATATTTTTAAATTACATAACAGATTTATGTGCGTACTTTGTCACACCATGGAAATTGCTTTCTGACATAAGGTAAATTAATCATCCTCTTTTGGATCAATTCAAATAAACAGGTGCAGAGAGAGGGTAATAGGATAACTATGTAAAGAAAACTTGTAAGAGGGAACTGTAACAGCATGACTTTTTCTGCTAGGAAAACTGAAAAGTGAGGTAGAATCTCATTGGGGGAACATGAGGGGGAGAAAAAAGCTGCTTAAGCTAAAGGGTAGTGTTGGCACAAGAGCAATTGGGTATCAATTAGCTGTGAGTGAAGTTACTTTAGAGATTAGAAGAGCTTTCTAAATACCAGAGGGGGGAGATACAGAAACAGACTTCCCGTAGGAGTGAACAGGACATTCATTTTTGTAGGATTGGACCCCCCAACTTCACATATTAGCTAAATGCTGTCAACTCTGCTTGAAAAGAGGGCAGCAAAGAGTCATGCAAAAAAATAGGAAGGAGGTGCAGATCTGAATTTACTGACACATTAATAAAATGTCTCTATCTACCCCCAACTCTCCTACTACCAGACTGTGTATTTTTTGTGAAATTATTGTACAAGGAAACACTTCAGAATATCTGCAAAGCCATAAAATACCCAGAGTTTATTCAGAACAATTAATTAATACTACTGCTTCCTCCCACCAAATGCTTTGAAATTAGTAATTGATGGGTTATTGAAGTATGTTGAGAGTCCTAAGCAAGTAACTCACCTGCTTCAAATAGCTATAGTCTCAGGATTAAGTAATAGTGCACATTTTATTATATACAAGGATTTTTCCTTCCTGGCTTATGCTTTGTAGAATGAGAAAGATAGTGACTTCTGCTTTACAAATGCTTCCTTACTTAGAAAGGCCCTTAGGTATTCAACTATAGATACTTTTTGTAACAGTGAGTGATTAATAGCAATGATGTTTTATTGAAATAGTTACACTGTGATTTTTTTGAGCTTCTTTCCTGAATGATAATTTATTGGACACATACAGATTAATGATAACTTGTGAAATTAAGAATAAATGAGGTACTTGGGCAGAAGTGTTGAAAAAGTGTCTTGGAGAAAGAAACAGATGGAATTGCAATGCAGATAAGACTAAGATGGAGAACTCAACTGTAAGTCATGTTTTCATTCTCGTTGGTGCAAGAAGGATCATTCACAGGAATATTGTAGGCTGCGACAGAACAAATATGTGATAGTGTGGAAATGCTAAAATATGAAGTGCATAACAGTATCAACCCAAAATCTAGATTTATTTCTGAAAAGTATTGAGTGATGTTAAAAATGTAACAATAACTAAGATTAATCATAGTAAAGAGGAATAAGTGTAATATGGCCTTTTTATTTCAGTGAAATCATGCATTTTTTGGATGTCTGCTGTTGAAGAAAAGGACTAGCTCTTTCAGGACACTTATGCTGCAGGAATCATAGGAATGTTTAGTGTAGCTCTACACCAAATACTACTGTAGGAAATTACACAGTTGCTGGATGTCTCACCAAAACTGAATGGCATTGTAAGACAACAGAAAAATAGGTATTGAAAAGAATCAGTTCTATTTATGCCTGTGTTCTGCAATAGTGGATCTGGAGTCTTTCAGTGTCGATTCCTCTAAAATTTGTCGTGTTTATCTGATTTTCAGAGCACTACTACTGACTTATGCTGGAGGAGAATCAAGCAACAGATTCTGTTGTGCTACTATATTCCATTTTAAATAATTGTAACTTCAAGGCTAATCTGCCTTTCAAAAAACCCCTCAGATTATCCTAATTCTATTGTAGAATTAAAGCTTTGTGTTCCTGTTTTTGTTGTTTTACGTGGTTTAACACTTCAGTTTTGAGTGATCAGTGAACCTTTGTATCATAAATGTAATCATTTGTTTCCATGAGTAAACAAAAATATATATTTTGCATTTGCATAAATGTTAGGAAAATCCTTAAGCTTTTATATCTGAGCTAAGATGTTAGTTGTTAATTGTGGCTGAAGTATCTACCTTTTCAAGGAGGAAAGCCAGATTCTTGGTCAACTCTACAAAAATGAAACTAGAGAAATTAAGGTTATTCTCTGGTTAACAACCACATCATGCTCTCTCCAGTGTGTTTTTGCATGTCACTTTTTCTTTGCATCTTTCATTTTTTAACTCCATTTCCAGGATAAATTAAGTATGTAGATTCAAAGCTTGTCATTTTCTGTAAACTGTTAATTATACATGGAGACAACATGCTTTTGGTGCTTTGAAGAGCTTTCTGCAAGCGCATAGCTCTGTCAAATAGGGGAAACAAAGATTTAGTCTTATGCTGTAAACTCGCAAATGACTGGTAAATGTTTAAAAAGGAAATGGTATCATAGTTTAAATGTCAGGTTTGAGATCTATGGTCATGCTGAGAATAGAGGCTCATTCTCTGGCATGGTCAGTATGGATTTTAATGTCCCAAATTAAGGACATTGTTTACTATGTGACCTTAGAATTCCTAAATTAATATGTATTTATGTACTATTAAAAAAAAAAAAAATGTATGCATGCAGTCCCGTTGATCATTATGTACCAAGTTGCATTCTGTGCTTCTATGAGGTTACTTCATTGCAGTGTACAAGGCAGAATTTGTTCTGGTATTTTTGCATCTTTTCCTTTAACAAAAAAAAAAAAAAAAAAAAAAAGCCCACAAGAAAAAACCCAAGCACAAAACAACCAATAAAATCCCCCAAAACATACAGAAGTTCAGATGTTTTACAAGGATGTGAACTAAGCCATGTAATATGGCTGAATTTCCCTGAAGGAGGAGGAGGGTGTCAGTTACGATTAATGTGAACAACATTTATGGCCCTCGAGATGTGACCTCTCGTTGCAGTAAATGTGACAGCATGAATTACTTTCAATTACAGTGAACTACATTCAGCTACATTTGTTCTGACATACCTCACTAGGAGACTACTGCTTTGGTGGTTTCAACCAAAGGAAGAAAAGACAAAACTTCTGAGTGCAAATGTGTGTCACTTGACTAAAACCATAGGACTCTGACTAAGATGTATTATTGCCTCAGGTTTCACACACTTCTATTACAACATTTGTTATTTCCACTGGCACTTTCAGGTTTATGCCTTGGGCACTAGACAATTTGAAAACCACCTCTTTAATAGTCATGTATAATAAATGTAAATGCTGAAATTTAAACCAAAAAATATAGATGAATTATCCATATTTTTGTCAGAGAGTAATAACCTGCACCTTTACTTAGAACTATGGTAAGTGGGGTTTGCTAGCTATTAGCATGTCCTGTTTGGTGTGACATAACTCCCTCAAATGTTCATCAACACTATCAATTTATTATTGCAAATTAAATATATCAGAACCCAGGGTATTTATCACCTGACAGAAGCAGTTGTTTTAATGTCACTACTTTTTCCTTCAAGGCTCAATTACCATGCTTCAGTTTCTACCTCTAAGCTTTCACAGAGAATAAAAGATGCCCAGGGCAGAAGTCAACCTTTCGCTTTTGCTACAGAGGAGATGCCATCTCTTTCACGCTATGCTAAGTATTCCATTGAAATATGAGTAAAACAATGCCTTTGGAAAATCATAAGTTAGAAATAGCACTAAACAAAAGAAATAGATTTAATTAAAGCATTTTTGTTCCTCTTTGCGGACTGAATTTGCAGAGTACGGGACATCTTTTCTGCAGAGATGAAAACCCTCTCTTCAGAGGTCCCTTTGAGCCCAAACCATTGTCAAGGGGCTGGTTTTGTGAAATCACTCTAGAAAACTTGGAATGAAAAGTTATCAATTAGCAAAAAAGAACAGAAAATAGTGGTTGCTTCTTCCAGAATGATTCTGATAAGGTTGTATAGTATAAATTCCTTTTAGGCTTTATCCCATGTTAAGGGTTCATTTTCAAGCCCCAGTTTTTAAAATGTTTTCCCTGGCCATTGGATGTTGTAGTAGTGGATTGTGAAAATATTTGTAAATGTGTCGATAGCTATTTTAAAAACCAATGTGCAGTATAAGCTTATTTCCATATGTCAGCAACTTCCAGGACATTAAGGTACAAAGATTCGTATTTTAGTTGTTACTAAACAGAAAATAGGATATTAAAGTATAGAGCTTTCTTCGAATCACTGAAACAGTGGGAGTCTAATAGCATTTTCAGTTCAGCTATTCTGGCTGTGAAATGTCCTCACTTAGGCAATCAGATTCCCTTGGAGTGATGAAAATATTTTTTTTTCGTTTGTGCAACAGGGAAGACTTAGGGCTAATCAGAGTATCTCCTTTCTTATAACCAGCACTTTTGGTATCAGGGAGATAGCAGCTGAGATTAAATAAAAAAGAGAATTTTGTGGCTCAGTCCTTATATGCTACCTGCGTGAACAAAGAGGGACTGGGTAACAGATAACACCTCAGGATGATAATAATGAATTTTCTCCTGTGTCTGGAGGTGATGTGTGCTATTAATTCAATAGTTTTCTTTATGTATTTTTAACAAATGTGGCAGTTCATACCATCAAACCAAAGAGAAGCTTCACAACACCATTGGATTTCTTTTCTGCTGTTCATGGATTTAAGTCATGTGCGGACATTTAAGTTAATTTAAGTTAATATTAAGACTTACATGCATGAACTAATGCATTGAACTGAATGCATGAACTAATAGTACCTGACTGTTTTTAATTGCAGTGTATAGAATTGGACTTTTTTGGTTTATGTGCCACCTAACAACTCTTTCCTCAACAAAATGGGAAAATCTGGGTGGACTGTCCTTGTGTGCCATGAGGGTCATTAGCACATTTATATAGAATTTTCACAAGATCAGTAATTCTCCGAAGGTAAGGCTAATTTAAGGACTACTGTTCCATTTTTACAAGTATTCATGTCACATGGATGCCAGAAAAATATAGGTCTGATTATGAACATCTTCAGCAAATAAGTGTTTTTGAAACTCAGTTCAAATAACCGAAGGAGAAAAAACTCTTGGTTTTGGCCTTTGGTGTCTCAGTGATTTGTGTATTATCAAAATAATAGGTACTTTTCTTGCCTACTTGGAAGTAGTAGAAACTCTAGTTCTCTAGGGGAAAATTCTAATTGTAAGTAACAACTCTTGTTCCCCGTAATTTCAAGAACACAATTTGAAAATACGCTTTATAGGCTATATCACTGAATAGGTGGGAGAAAGGCATAGGGACTGTGACATTCTGCATTAGCTGCAGAACAGTTCTATAAATGCAGAAAAAACAGGTGCTGGTATACTCAAACACTCTTGTAGTGACAGCATAGGTGAACTTGAAACAGTGACAGACCACTTACAAACATATTGTTATGGATAAAGAGTTCTCTGGAAATCAAAACTGATATCCCAGATACGGCAATAAATTGAAAAAGGCTGAGATGAAGTTCTGGTGGGAATAATAACAACATAATCTTCCTGAGTAAATAGTGTTGTGTGTGAAGTGGAAAATGAAATAAATTAAAAACCTGAACTCATATCCTGGGCTGCCACATGGTATAGGAATGAAAGAAAGCAAACTATTTTGTGTGGTAATTTTGAAATTACAAGGATGCACTTTGAAGTGTTTGAGATCTTTGAGTACTGCATACTGTCTTTAATATTATGTGATTAAAAATCATCCATGCGTAGTTGTTTGCAGAATCTGGAACTGTAATTGTAGCAGGCACTGGAGGGGCACTAACTAATGTTAGTAACATTACACAAGATAAAAGGAAAACTGATTCATCTGCAGAGAAGAAAGAAATTTGGCTTCAGGGCAGGAAGAGGCTTGTGTTTTCCTTTCTATCAGAAGTTAAAGCTTTTTAACAGTAAGGTTTCATCTGATTGCTGATAGGGAATAAAAAATATTTTTTCAACTTTAGTTTTGCTTTTACTATGTCAAGTTTTCCTGATCCTTTAGCAATGACTCTCCAGCATTCCATGTGTTTATTTCTTTCAAAATTAGTACACTTATTGTTACTTTTGTTGAACACTTCACTGTTGTAGAATGTGTTCAGAATGAAGAAAGGAGTAAGGCTTCATAGAATCATAAAATCATAGAATAGTTAGGGTTGGAAAGGATCTGAAGATCATCTAGTTAGAACACCCCTGCCATGGGCAGGGACACCTCACACTAAACTAAACTGTTTTACCCAGGGCTCTGTTCAACCTGGCCTTGAACACCGCCAGGGATGGAGCATTCACAGCTTCCCTGGGCAATTCAAGATGGTGCTATTATTAGAACCCAGCTAAATATGTTTTCATTGATAAAAGAATTTCCATACTAGTGGAGCCGAGCTGAAGTCAAAGCAGGGATTCACCAGTCTTGTTTGTGGGCTGGGGACGAATCAGTATTTTAGCAGTGCTATTTACTGATTTTTTTTTTTTTTCTGAGAGCTCCTATAGATTTATTTATATTTATGGGGAACCATTACATCTCTTAATTCTTCTCCTTGTGCTCTATGTTTGCAGTGTGTATCCAAGCTACCGTCCTTTTACTTCAGGGAGCAAAGGACTCTTATTGAACACTGTCATGGCATTGTTTTTTCTAGAGACCTGCATTTACTTGGTTATGGAACAGCCAGAACAATCTCTGACCCTCAGATGTGTAACAAATATGTTCTCATGTTCATTGAGCCTTCTCTTTGAGTTGTAAGAATTATAGAGGTTCTTTCCTTTGAAATACTTAATGGGCATAAAACTGCATTTAACTGTTGCACAGAAATACCAATTTCTGCAGCCAAATTAATTTTTTTATATCTGAAATTTACTACAAGATATTATTTCATAACAAAGTAATTTATCAGTGGAAAAGCTTTTATTAAATAGACACTTTAACCATTTGGTTCAAAAACCACCCTGGGAGAAGAGAAGCACTAAGAACTTGTTTAGCAATCAGAGACAATCAAGGACTGTGGCTCCAGTGTTTTCATGGATATTGCAGACCATTCTCCTGTCACTTTGGATAAAAGTGTATTTGTTGTTCTTCACACTGTTGTTCCGAACAGTGTCTAGAAGGAGCAGTCTCTCCTGCCCTCTCCTGTAGTTGAAAATTAATTATCATAATTTCTGTTGACATTTTCATACTCTGACTTCTAATGCTCTGGCAGGTTGTCTACTCAGGAGGAATGCAGTCTATCTGGACTTGACTGTTATCTTTTATAGTGCAGTACTACATGTTACCTACTAACAAATGTAAATTAACGTGTATCTAAGTAGAGGGATTATTTCTAGAAGAAAAAAACTCGAGAAGGATGGAGCATGTAGCGTGTTCTTACCAGAAAGGCATTAGATCTTTCACAGTGGATATATCTTTCAAATATTATTTTTCAATCATACCTTCTCCTCAGTATAGGAGTCACATCCACATCATGTATTGCATTTGGTACCCTCTGTATGAAATTCTAGTGATGGTCTGACTTTAGGAAATATTAAACAAGAAACAAACTTCCGAGCTAAATACGTATTTCTCTGATCAAATTTCTCAATATTGTTATCCCAATATGAGGGACTTAAAGCCTGGTAGTTCTTTTAAAAACTCTTGTCGATTTTTTATTTTGTTTTATTAATAATACTATAATTCTGTAGCTAATTCTGCTACACGAGATCCAATCTTTGTCATGGAAACCGACTGTTCTAAAAAAGCAGAGGATTTGAAGAAATGTTCTTCATCTTGCTGGCTTGCAGGAGGCAATAGTAGACCATGGGTGTAATCCATAGCTCCTATCATAGTTTCTATCTTGTGGAAGGTATTTAGAAAGCCAGGCTGTCCCATGGGGTAGGTTTTTAAACTGACAGAGGCAAAGAGCTCCTGTAGTCATGTATCTGAAAAGTGGATGAGTAAAGCACTGTTGTGAAACTATTCTCAGTTCTTTTGTAATGAAAGGGAAAATTGGATTTGCAATCAGATGGATAAATCTACACAAAATCCACCTACTCAATGAGTATGTCGTTCTGTTTCCCAGCCAGCACTGTCAGTGCAGAACACAACTACACAGACAGCCTGTTCTCCATATTGTTTTCAATTTTTTATTATTAATTAATTTATTTATTCCCCCCCCCAAGTCTCTGGCATTCTTGAAACATGGCACTGTAACATTATAGAGCACACAAAAACGTTACCTTTTTGGTCTTCTCACTTCCTTTTAATTTGGGATTCCGGCAAAGCGACTTGCAGAAACCTTCCATGATCTGTCTCCTAGAAAATACTTTGCTGTCAAGATAGATTGGCAAGCTCACCTCTGTAAAAGCTGAGCGCAAAGTGCCCATTGACTGATAAAGAAAGCCAGTCTTTCATAAGTTTCAGAACTGAGTTAGTCAAAGAATGAAATAAACAGGTTGGAAAACTGTGAAGCAATCCAGAAAATGGACATAGGAAAAAGTAGACAGGCTTAAATCAAGGCTATTGTAGTAGCATCTGAATAGGTTGACTTTGTTTTTATGACAGTTTAAAAGGAATGTATATATCATATCAATATCTATTTTGTAAATATAGTTAGCAAGATGTGTATTTGCTCACAGAAAAAAAAAAGGGAAATTTCACACCCAGGAATATTTTTAGAGCAGTTTGTTTTTTCTTGTATGTTTCATATTGAAATGCTGAGATAAATTACTTAATTGGTGAGATTTTCGTCTGGAATGTTTCAGTTTTAAGGGAAAATAACTATTTAAGGAAATAAATAATTTAAGGAAAAAGAATCTATATTGGCTTTTGGATTTTTTTTTTAATTATTTTTTTTTACCCACCTTGTCCTTGTTTTGAGTTTCTCTTTGAATACTATGGGAAGTCTGTATCTAAGAAACACTTGAACACAAAAAGTAGGCTCGCTACTAGTCATGTAATATTTGAAAGTTTTCCAAGTCCCAACACGTATAAAAAAAAGAATATAAGTAGAGGATTTACTGCTATCAGCGTTTCTCTGTTTTCTGCTTGTGACTTTCTGCATGGTCAGAGGTGAATGTATAGGGATTAGGAAATTTTCTTGGTTTATAAGATCTATGAGAATTTGAAGATGTTCACTGAAGTATCTGACACCAAGTAACATTCTCACCGCTGAGATTCTACCAAAACCTGCTCTTTTACAAATAAATAAACCTACTAGCAAGTAACAAATATAAAATGCAGAGGCGGTGGCATATTGAAACCTGGCATCATCGGCCATTACCAGTCAATTACTGAGGTGAGCAGCTCGAGAGAAGACGCCTTCAACACCTGATCGGGGGGAGGCTCGGCGTCCCGGAGCTTCAACTCGGAGCAGCAGCAGGCACCGAGGGAGCCTCAAGCCCTCGACAGGGCTCGCCCAGGGCCGGCAGCTCAGCGGACGCGAGGAGCGGACTCACAGGGGCGGCGCCAGGAGAG
>JANRGW010049803.1:31141-42048 GCA_024733675.1 Psilopsiagon aymara | reverse complement strand
AGCCGGCGGCGGAGCCCGCGGGAGGGGCGCCGTTCAGGTGGGTGTGTGGGGCTACGGGCGACCCGGGTCACGGCAGCGCCGAAGGTTGCGGCCGCCCGCTGGGACGGGGTGAGTGTGGGGAGGGTGCGCTGCGCCACCCGGGGCCGGGTCGGGCGGGCAGGCTGGTGGTGCGCGGGGTGGCCGGGACCGGTGTTTGTGCGAGCCCCTTGGCCGCGGGCAGGGGCGCGGGCCCCGACCGCTTCCGCGGCCGGAGCGGGACAGAGGTGAACGGGTGGAGAGGAGTGGAGCTGCTGCCGTGGGGCTGCACGGGGCGCCGGTGGCGCAGAGCGGTGTTGGGCAGGGTCTCAGCCCCGCCGCCGCCGGGCCTCCCCGCTCTCGCGGCCTGTGTGGGAGCCGGCGGGGTAGCCGTTCGCCCGTGCCGGGTCGGCCGAGGCAGTGCACCGGGCCGGGGCAAGGCTTGAGGAGCGAGCTCCGAGGGTTGCTCGGTGTCCCCCAGCAAAGCAGTGGCTGCTGGTCACTGGAGGGAGAAGGCAGGGGCTAACCGTGCCGCACCGATAGATACTTGCCCGCTGTTCTCCTCTCAGCAGAGGAACGTTGTAGAGCTTCTTCATGTGTTACTGCAGCCTCTTAGGTAAAATGACGTATGGAAGCTATAGTTGTACGTAAATCCTGGTTTTTTGTACCAAAGAAAGCTAAAGGAAGTAAGGAAGAACTTTTCTAGGCCGGCTATTTTATTATTAAGAGCTTTATTAGGAAAAATAATGTTTTGGTGAGTCCCTTTTCAGGTAAAACAAGTTAAAATTTGTGCCTATTTATGCAGAGTTGATTTCTAGATTTCATTCTTTCATAGTTAAATTGAATGTTCATTTGTTGAAAAAAGTGAAAAATAAAAGTTGTTTGTCCTGAATCCATGTTCTGAGCTCTGAAGTTTTCAAAGGGGATTATTTTAACAAACCGTAAGTTTTGAGGCCTGGTAGACACTGTCATTCAAGCTGTGCTGTGATTTTTCTGTCAGTTTTCTCTCTGTCTTCAGTTTCTCTCTGTTACTCAGTAGCTTGGTGGTTTTGGTGATTTTGTGGCGGTTTTCTTTACCAGTCTTTATCTAGTGTTTCATGGGTGGTTTGGTTTGATTTTGTTTTTCCCTCCACTCTCCTATGATTTTAATTAAACTAGAATTTTGACATGCTGGTATGTGGAAAATCTCATTCAGATACTCTACATTTGGATAAAAATACCTAACTTCTTCCTGAGTGGTGGCCCTGTCACTGAGAATTTTTACCAGTGGCAGCCTTAAACCAACATTGTTTATATTCTGTAGCCCAGTCAAAGAATTAGTGCAAAAACTTCAATAACAATGCCTATTTATTTTCATCAAGTCTTACATCTCATTATATTGTAAATTAGATGTGCTTTATTTTTAGTTACAAATGTAGAAGAGAGCCATTCTAGTGAATACTAGAATGCATTGTCTTTTGTCTTCCAGTTTACATGCTCCCACTAGGCTGGTTAAATTGGTGTTTCTTCCTTAATGGCTCTTTAGTGCAAGCTACATCCCTTTTGAAGTTAGTAAGCACTGTGCAGTAGTCTTATAAGATAAGTATTTATTTGCAAGTAGAGAACCAGCTTCTGTATTTTACCATGTATGAAAATAGATGTCACTCCCTCTTCGTGGTGCTGTCTTCCAGCCCTTATGGCTTGCTGATACCAAAGCTGAGAAGCCTTACATTGTGGTGTCCTTCGTTGTATGAGTTTGTTGAGATCACTCCGTACCTTAGTTTAGTATACTAAACCAGCAGAAAAATATTCTTGTTTTCTTTTCCTGGATTTGTTTTCGTCCATTTTGTAAGTAAAATTTACTGTAGTAGAGGACTGGTATGTGCTCGAGTTGGCACGACGTAGGAGCAGGAGCTGCTTGGGATGGAAGTGGGGACTGGCACTCCACCCTTGAAGCAGTGGTTTATTCATTTCCCTGTGCTTTGTGTAACCAAGCCAGTGATTTATCTACATCACCCTTCTTCCTCTTCCCTTTATATTGCTTTCTCCTGCTTTGTTAGAGGGCACACAGTTTATTCATGTTTGCATAGGAAAATGTTAGCATCCGACTTTTGTGGAGGAATGTATAAAGCTGTTACAAGCATATGGGGTAAATAATGGATTTAAACTTAAAAAGGGGAAGTTCACGTTAGATATAAGGAAGAAGTTCTTTGCTGTGAGGGTGGTGAGAGGCTGGCACAGGTTGCCTGAAGTGGTAAGTGCTCCATCCCTGTCAGTGTTCAAGGCCAGGGTGGTCGCAGCCTTGGGTGACATGGTCTAGCATGAGGCATCCCTGAACATGGCAGAGGGGTTGGAACTAGATTATCTTAAAGTCCCTTCCGACCCAAACCATTCTATGAATCTATGATTCTGTTTGTATGTTTACTGATAGAGAATTAAGCTGATAGAGAAAACTTAACACTAGGAGAAATGAATGAACATTACTTCTTGAGGCTCAGCTCAAATACTGTTCTGCATAGGCTGTACTTGAGGCATTGTGTTGAAGTGTTAAAGATATAGCCAGATTTTTAAAGGATTGAGTGTAACACAGTCTGTGCTTGAAGATTCCCCTTGGGGTTATCAGCAATCCAAAACCAAACAACTTGGAGCAATTGTACTCTGTGGAGGTAGAAACATGAAAGAGCTCTGACGCTAAGCATGCAGTGCTTCTTACTTATTGCACAAGAAGGAATAGAAAACTGGTTTGAATTATTAATTTATTGCTAGGTTACTTCTGTGGCTGATGAACTAATTTGGTAACACTTAGATGCTTTTAATTTTATGCTGGAAAATCCATATTGCTACTTCTTAGTAGATGTGATACAATTGTGATGGTGTAGATGGAAAATGGTTGTCTTTGCTCTGTGTGAACTCTAAAAATTGGGGTAGGGAGGAAATAGAGAACCAGGTCATGTAAGAACAAAGACTCTTAACACATCTTTTTCCTTTCAGCATCTCAAGAGGAAAGATCTGTTTTGTGTATAAATAAGTGATTTCCAGAGGACAGACCCAATGACAGAACTATCTGCGCATTTACCCCAGTTTCAGCATGGGCAGCTGACAGAAAACTTCCCTGATAACCACCTCAGCAACACTGTATGTAAGAATTTTATTATCTGGTAGCGGTTATGTCAGCATGAGTAATGAGTGTGGATGAACATACAGTTCAGAATGCTAGAAATCTGTCTGGGAGTAGTTTTCTCTCTAGACTGTTGTGGTGATAAGCTGCTAAAAGAAATATTCTGTAAAATATCATCTGATGTTTCAAATTAATTTTTATATGCAGATAAGACTTCCACAGTTTAAAGTGGCGTTGGAATGTCCAAGTCCTCAAGAAAAATAAAAAAATGGGGTGAGTGGGATGCTCCCATGTCAAACATTGGCCTTTAGAGGATTTAGTGAACTCTTGTTCTAGCCTGGCTGTGGTCAGCTTGATTCATAGGTTTATCACTCAGTTCATGTTAGTCTAGGTAGAATATGAAGCCTGGGTTTTGTTGCTGTTACTGGAGGACTGCTGTGCAGGAAGAGCATCACTGTCCTGTCTGCAGATAATTGTTAAGGTGCTTTCAGAGTTCTTGAGGTTTTTGTGGGAAGGGGGAACTTGAACCAGAAGCTTTCATGAGATTGCTTTGAAAGATTTGTTGCTCACACTGTACCCGTTGTACCATATGTGTTTTGGTAAAACAAAGTTTAGATTATCTGCTTGGGTGTGGTCCTCAGGCTCTTGGATTTGTCATGCTCAGGTCTTTGTTCTTTTATAGCTCTTAAATATCAGGTTTCCCTGTGACACAGAAATGCTCCTGTAAGGCTGGGCCACTTGTAGCTGTATTTATGGCAGTGATTCAAGAGAATATTTTGATCCCTGCTCTAACTCTTCTATACAGTCCAGGATTTTGAAAAATCCTTTGTTTTTTCCCAAATCAGCAGCCTAGTATATCAGTAAAAATAAAAAAAAAACAGACATCTGAGAAGTTATTTTTAAATCAAAAAGTCAGTCTGACTAAAACCTTACTGCTTATAAGAAACTGTTAATAAAAATAGGGAAGTGGAAACTTTCCTACTGTGTGCTTTGTGAGGGAATGAAAAAGGTTTCTTTTCATCCTGAACAGGTGAGAGATTAACTTTTATTGAATGCTTCTGCCAGATAAAAAGGTAGAGGTCAGTGATAAGCTGTGGGCTCACTTTTCTTACAGATGCACACATTCTTACAGGAGCAAGGTGATGTGCTTTTCTAGCAGTGGGGGGCCGATGGTTCTGTTTTCTTCTCACTAACAGATTGTACCGATGAATTACTACTACTTGTGCTGCTTTTTTTCCATGTTTTAAGTGTAACTCTAGGTGTGGTTTCAATACACAGTTGTAATGGTTTTTCGCACCTACACGCATCCACTTTGTTTTTGTAGAACATACAAAAATCCTTTCCTGCTTGAGGGTATCCAGCTTCTGTGGCTAACAGTCAGAGTGTGAATGAACACTAAGTACTGTAATTTGCCATCTCTTCCAGTCACACCCCAAGAGTTCAGAACAGGCTCCAGTATCTGTCATTGTATCATGACCTTTAAACGTAAATGGTGTTATGTGAGAACTGTGAGGTTTGTGCCCACTGTTAGGTAGAGTGGCCTGCTCCTGATGTATAAATCAGGATTTAATAAATAAAACCCCTTATCAAATATGCTAGGGTTTTTATCTCTTGCTTCAGGGGCATTACTCTGGGTTTGCTATTAACTATTTTACTGATAGGAAAAAAACACATAAGCACTTTGCTTTTGATACTGTTTATTCACCTGAAAGCACATAGTTCATAACTTGCATTTGCTTACGGTGTTACAACAGGTGTTACTGACTTTTTAGCTTCAGAATTTTCACTTTTAACAATGTCTGAGGAAAGTGAAGAGTCTGTTCCTTTGCTTCCACTTCAGCAAGAGTCCATGGCTTCTGCTCTGTTTAATACTGATCAGGTAGGATATGAGTGCACTTTGTTCTTTTAAGCAGTGGGGCACACGCATGTCACCTTTAGCTACACTTTAGTAGCCTGAAAGGACAACTTTTTTCCTAGTTTTAACAGCAAATGAGAGGATAACTCTTGCAACTCTTTTGATGCTTATCTGCTTTTCATGCGCTGTGTATTAGTATGTAAAGACATTTTGTGGTTGTGTCTTTATTCTTAACTAGTGAAGGGAATAAAATGGCACATACTTGTCTAATTTCTTCAGTTTTTCTCTTTCTGTTTGAGTTTGCAGGTTTTTGTAGTGGTGTGCTAGTTAATCAGGCTATTCCTTTGGCTCTGTGTTGTTCTTTGCAAAGCTGTGGATTTTTATTTCACCTTTACATTTTTATGCGTGAGATGGTGGTAATGGCTTCCTCATGCAGGGCTGCTATTACAGCAGAAAAAGAGCAACATATTCTGCAAGTGTGCAGAAACCTAAATACTAGATCTGCTTTACTTGTGAAGTGTTCCAAGGCTTTTATCATTTCCAACTTAGTATTACTTATGATCATCTCAGGCAGATTATTTAGGCAGGTGGGTTTCTTGTTTTCTTAGGCTGAGAGAAATGGAGTGGTTTACTGTCAAAGTGAAAAATGTTACATTTCAGCTATAATCTATACAGAAAGAGGTTCAGTTGCAGCCAGCGTATCAGAATAATTAAGCATGATCTCTTTGCATTCTTCCATCTTGCTGATTCTATCTGACTTTCAGTAATTCTGTGTGAGGACTTCACACCAAATGCCAAGTGATTTATAATGAACCTTTAATAAGAAATGATATTGAACAGAAGATCTTTTTTGGGCTGTACTTTAATGATACTAAGTTCAAATTAAGGTTAAAACCTTAAGTCTCAGAATCTGTTTGCCTGCTAGTTTCAATTGTTTAAATAAGAGAATTTTAGTCTTTTTTCTACCCTTATATTAAGTTTCTTCTTTTAAAAAACTTCTGCTACTGCCAAACCCAGGACAAAAGCAAATTTTCCATGAGGACCGTTCTTGAAACGCTGCTGAGCCTTGATCCTGAGGATACCACAGAAAAGGAGTAAATAGGGAAAGTGTTTGGTGTGTGCTGTTACTTAGTAATGTTTTGTGAAAGCAAATTTTTCAGGAGTTGGGGAAGTTGTAAAGCTTCAACAAAGGTTTTAGCAGTCAGTGTTTGCAGTTCGAAGTCCAGGTACTTGTACTCCTTAATCACTAAAGTGCTTTTGAAAACCCCTGTGTGAGTTCCTGAGTGTAGACTTGACATCTGATCTTTCCGGAGGGTGGGACTGGGAAAATTTCCTATAAAGAATCTCTGCAATGATTATTGGTTTATCAAAACCCCACAGTGAATTCATGAGATATAAATCAGCAGTTATGGTTGTAAATGCTTTTAAGAGTAGGTAGAGACTTTAACATTTTATGTATAAGGAAAAAATTAACTTGTGTAAGCAGGAATTCATTAGGTTATTTTCAATGCGCTATATCATGTCTAGAGCAATTTTACTTAATGAGTGGTATTTTAAAGGTATTGCAAAAGGTATCTTCCTTCAGTTCGTTGTATGTTTTAATCTAAAGCTGCTTTAGTGCACTTCATCGAACTGAGCTTTTGAAGTAATTTTGAAGAAATCAGATGAATTTTGTAAGGGATCAGAAATCTTTATATAAGTTCTCTTATGTCAAAGCCCTTGAGTGGAGGAAATGGAAACTGTACAGCATTGGCTGTGGACAGTAATGCAGTAAAAAAAAAAATAGTCTTACTGTTGCATTTTGGGGCTTGTTTAGAGTGACCGGTAAACATAAAATGGATTTGTTTCTTTGTAATCCAGAACAGGTGAAACTTAGGTTACTCTCCTGTTGTTTTCTGTATATGCACACTGTATATAAAAAGCTGAATGTCCCCTACTGACAGGGCTTCTTGTGGAGAGGCAAAAGTTTTGAGACACCAGGATGAGTGCAGACCCCGTAATTTATTTGTAGGTGTTATTTCCAGTCTCTGTTTTTGCTTGTGGTTAATCTTAATTCCATTGAAAGTTTACCTCTGTCCTTGTGTTCAGATTATACCTTTGGTGTTTCATATAGCCGCATCAGGAAGGCTAGGAGGCTCTTTTGTATTTGTTGGCAGGAGTGGTGGAATTTGTTCAATGCCAGAAATAAAAGCTGTGTTAGTAGTATCCTTGGGAAAGGAGAGAAAGAACCTGCACACTTAGCTCATCACGCTAAATCTCTGGATCAAATCTCAGTACAAAGACTGAGAGTTACCTGAGTTTGGTCACCATTTCTGTGTCATTTTTCTCCCTAAAAATGTGGGAACACAACGCCCCTTGGAACTCCATTTTAATATATTCTAGTTAGTGTACAGTAGTGGGAGTAATGTGGTAAAGACAGAAATTTTCTTGGGATTTTCATGGAGTTAGGTTCATAAATTTCTGTAATTTCTAGGAACAGATATAGTTAATTCTTTTGAAGCTGAGAGTAATCTTCTATCGTGTATCCTTGTATGAACTGTAGTTTGGACCAGGAGGAAAAAGCAGTCAGTCTTTATTCAGTTTTAAAGGAAAGGGGATATAGGCTGTTACATGCAACGAGCCTACTTTCAGCTTTTGCTTCTAACATCACGCTGTGCTCCCATTCTTTTAATAAATATGTGATGCAATTAATTACTACTGGTTTAAGTCCTTGCTGAGCCAAGTGTTCCTGACATTAAATACCGCCTTACATGTTTTACTTTTGCTTCGTGTACAGGAATATGATTGTGGATAGTTGCTGAGGAGACTGGTTTTTATGTGTTACAGAATGACAGTTGCGAGAGACGTCGCCATGATAATAGTGAGCGCAGAAGAAATGACAATCCTGACTCTGAGACCAATGGGCAGCCACAAAACATTCAGCAAGTGGTGGAACAAGATGAAGAAGAAGATGAGGAGCTGACACTGAAATATGGCGCAAAGCATGTGATTATGTTGTTTGTACCTGTCACACTTTGCATGGTGGTCGTTGTTGCAACCATCAAGTCTGTCAGCTTTTACACACGCAAGGATGGACAGCTGTATGTATCATTTTCCCCCCAATATTTTTAATGGACTAACTTAGAAAATTTTCCATAATCTCCATTTCTTTGTGAGTCTAATTCAAGCAGTGAACTCCATCTTGCTTCCCTTTTCCCTTTCACCAGCCCAAAGACAGTTTTGTTTTATTCCATCCAGAAACCAGACTTTCTTTGTGGTACTATTGACATTTGTTTTCTGTCTGGTGACCAGTCAGGGTAGTGTGGTTGTTACTACTTGATTCAAATCCTAGTCCTCATTTTAAGACTTCATCATGCCCTGTGGTATTTAGAGAATAAACTGAACACTGAGTCAAAGCCATTTCAGTTGTACTCTGCTAAAATACAAACATTTTGAAAAAGGAAAAAGCTGATCGTTTAAACAAATATGCCAAGTTCTGATTTATCTATGCTGTTTGATAAATAAATTCAAATGGCAGAGGAAAACAGCTTTATGAGGTTCATCTCATAAAGCTCAGTTGCATCTACAGGAAGTTTCCTGGCAGGTTTCCTATATAGGTAATGTTGGCTTTTTTTTTTTTTTTTTTTTTTGAGGGTGGGGACCTTTGGGTTTATTGTTTTTTTTTTTTTTGTGAAATATTCATGTTGTCAAAAAAAAGGTGATTTCAGTGAAAGCTGATTTGAGAGAAAGGAACAAAGGAAGGGCACTGAACCTGTCACAACCTGCAGAAAATCAGTCTAAATATTCCATTGTGAAAACATTTAGGCAAAATGATGTAAAGTGTGGTTTGTATAACATAATCATGTCATAAAATGCTTCAATAAAAACCAAAGTTCATTCTCTCCATCAAACTTTTTAGTCAAGGAATTATTTTTCTTTAGATTTTTATTTATAGTAAGTGTTCCCACCTGCCAGTGAAGTGTTTTCCCCAGTCTCTTGTATTTTTTAAGGAAATGACAGTTGAGCACATACTTCAGTTTGTTGAAATCACTGGAGGATCCTTTCACTGCAAATCCAGTAGATGGTGTGCTCATAAAGGTCTAGCTGCAGTAATAGACTGATGATTCATAGCATGTGAGTAATTCTGTCAAACAACATGGTGGTCTGTTTTTTTTTTGTTTTACAAAATATCAAATAGTAATAATCTAAAAATGTAGGAAAGGCAAGTCTTCTAAGGATTTTTTTAATTAAATTTTGCCTAATATGATAGTATGCCACCTTTCAGATTTTGGCCAACTAGAAAATAGGTGTTGCTCTTACAGCTCTGAATTGAAAGATCAGTGTAATTTCAGTTGATGTTTGCCTCATGTATCAGAGACATCTGCATTCAGTGGCATTTCAGTTGACTCTTTGTTGTTGTTGTAGCATCTACACTCCTTTCACAGAAGAGACAGAGACAGTAGGGCAGAGAGCCCTGAATTCAATTCTCAACGCGGCTATCATGATCAGTGTTATCATTGTCATGACCATACTCCTGGTTGTGCTTTACAAATACAGGTGCTACAAGGTGAGTATAAATATAGGTGACATGAGTAACTGTGCTATTTTTTAGTACAGATTATTGAGAATGGAGCAAAATGAAGGGTGTTATTAAGGATGAGTGAGCAAGTGTAGCAGAATTTGTGATTCAGTTTACTGTTTCAGTTTTGTGGCCACTATTCCTTTGATGCAGCAGCAGACATAGGCCAAATAGGGCAAATCTGCTGGCTCTTTTGTCAGTTAGAATTGGGGTACCATTGCTGCTTATTGCTGTGAAATAACCCATGTACTGAAATCTTCCTGCAGTCGAGAACTTGATGAAGTACAGACCTGTTCCTACCATTTGAAATTTGTTCAGGACCTAAGGGGCCTTTCCCCTCCCCTCTCCCAATCCTACCGCAGTACAGAAGTCTCCAAACAGTGTGATGTGTGCATGGCTGTACATGCCAGGCAATGTCCTTATAGCAAACACAGAGACACTAAGGCTCTTTTGTAAAAGATTTCAATCATATGACGATGTAATCTAGGCAAGTCCTGGCTAAGCATAAATGATTGCAATGTCACCTGCCTGGGAGGAGTTGTTTGTGAAAATTCCTGATTGCCTTTTGGTTTTAATGACCAATTTGACAAGTCTTGGCCTAATAAAACTTCCCAGAATGCAGTCAGAACCTTGAACTTGTTTCATGATTGTAAAACATAGTGGAATCCATGCACTGGCTCAAAGCTTTGCTTCACTTTATTTTATCATGAAGAGGGGAAAATGGTTTTGGTCTTTATGGATGTGGGTGAAACCCCTTTTCAGAGTATCTGTGAAGTGACTGGGGAAGTTATTTTTGCCTGAATCTGCATACAGCTTGGAACGGTTTTTCTGAGGTAGAGACTTTTCTGTTTTATCACATTGTGATGTTAAATCTGGACTGACAAAGTTTTCTTTTTAAATTGCCAATTCTAGTCATTCTGATGAAATCAAATAACTGATATACTTCAGCTAGGTTCCTTAGCACCCAGTGTGTTCTCCTTAGGTGCTGAAGGCATCAACTATTTTTTTACTAAGCTTTTCACATTTCTGGCTTCCTTCTTGACCTTACAAAGTACTGCACATTCTTCTCACAAAAATAATTGCTCTACTAAAAAAATAAATGCTGTAAAATGTAGTTACATGTCCATCTGAACTGTTGGAACAAGTTCAGAGGAGGGTCACGAGGATGACTAGGGGGCTGGAGCACCTCCCATGTGAAGATAGGATGAAAAAGTTGGGATTGTTCAGCCTGGAGAAGAGAAGGCTGCATGGAGACCTCATAGCAGCCTTCCAGTATCTGAAGAGGGCCTATAGGAATGCTGGGGAGGGACTTTTCATTAGGGACTGTAGTGATAGGACAAGGGGTAATGGGTTTAAACTTAAACAGGGGAAGTTTAGATTGG